>JAODAL010020099.1:0-70329 GCA_025379985.1 Phyllomedusa bahiana
TCCAAAGCTGACCCTTTAAAACCCTGCGACCCACAAAAAAAAGTGCCAAAAGGAAAATTTTTAAAACCACCATTTTAAAACCCCCAACATTGACTACCTGCCCCGGCCCCAAAAGATCCCCCTTAAACCTGCAAACCCAAAAATAAAAAGTGCTTGAAAAAGGGGAGTTTTTTTTAACCACCATTTTAGTTGACGACATTGACTATCCTGCCCTGGACCGCAGCATACCCTCAACCTCATGACCCACAGAAAAAAAGTGCAGAAAAAAGTAGTCTTTAAAGCAGTATTTTAGGAAATGGACCTTGACTAACCTGTCCATCCCGCAGCTACCCTCAAACCCCACAGGTGCCTTAGGACCATCGCAAAAATTTTTCCAATAAGAAAAAAAACTATATTAAAAACAACTCGTTTTCCCAATACTGCTGCTCCCTAGAGTACTTGCCATTCACTGGGTGACATTGTTCCCCGGGACATTAGAATGGAAGCAACAAAAACAGATGTCTCCAGTAGGAAACGAGGCCTGTCTAAAAAACCCTGCATTCAGTAAATGGGGTTAAAGGAAATTACTGACAAAGCGGTAGGCTGTAAACATGGATCACGCGGGTTCAACGGCGGGGCCCGAGTGGCCGGGGACTGGGAGGACGGGGAGGAAACTCTGATGCGGGTTGCTTTAAACCACGAAGAACAATTGGGCCGGGCGTTCGTTACTGAGATTCACAGGGCACCGTCCACGATAAAGGGCCTGACGTCCCCAACCACGATCCGCGGGCTTTGCGTGTTTGTCACCACACGGGAAAGGGAGCACCTTCCCCCTCCCCTCTACCCCTTTCCTCCACCCCCTTTGCTCGCTTCCCCCCCTGCATTTCGCTCCAGTTAAAAAAAGAAAAAAATTTAAAAGGGTAGGAAAGGTTTTGACAGTCCTCTTATTGAAAGACGGCAAATCCAGCATTCTAAATCCCTCTAAAAATTTTCCCAAAAGCCAAAAGGGTTTAGAAAACAAATTTTTCTAGAAACCTGTGAAATTTTTTTGGTGGGGAAGAACGTAAACAAAAACAACATGTTTTCCTTCATTCCCCAGGGGTTTACCCAAAGCCCCAGTACTAGGAATTGAAGTTTTCAAAAACTACAACAAGGACTATCTGCGGCAAACTGAGATTCCCGATGCAATAAAACTATTCAAAGTTACAAAGGGTGAGAAATTTCATTTTTTTGCAGCAAAGACACACGAGAACATTTTCGAAAATTTTAAATACAAGGTGGCTATTTGAACAAAACTGGGGCCCCACCAAATGCAATACAGCATTTAAAATTATAGGATAACAAAAGGGATTTTTTTCACCAATGAAATACACCAACAGTTACAGAAAATTTCTGGGTTTCCCAAAAATTTTTAAGTACAAGGTGGGTCTTAAAAAAATTCCCCAAAAATTTTACCTCAGGTGGGGAATTGCTGGCCAAAAAATTTTTTAAAAAAAAAAGTCATTTCAAATGCAGGGCAAAGGGAAGTCTTGGGGAATTCACAATAAAACAAACCCCCCTTTTCCCAAAGGGCGTCCCGTCCCCTGTGTGTCCCCCCCCCCTCCCCCCTTTTGGGTCCCAGATAAATTGCTTCCCCCAAAGTTTCTAACAAATAAAAACTGAAAAATTCCCCTAATCACCTATATTTTAATGTTCCAAAATAAAAGCATAATTTTCTGAAAGGGAAAAAAAGAAAAAACTTTTCTCTAGCTGAGCTGTAAAGAAGACAAAGCAGCACAAAAACCCTTTTCTCTAAAATGTTAGACACGGAAAAGACGAAACTGAACAGGAAAAGCTGGGTTTTAGGGAAAACGAAAGGGCAATGTGATTTTTCCCCGCCAAAGACGACCATACCCTCAAAAGTCCCTGAATCGCACACCCACTCACCCTGCACTATCTCTAAGCTGATTTGCTGGCTGCCAAAATGACAGGGAAACGCCGAAAAAGGGGCGATAGTTAATAGATTATGCGCAGATTGGGCACCCAAAATATCCCCTGAACGGAAATTTTTCCCATCAGCCAAAAAAACAAGGGCCCATTTAAAATTTGGGCGATTTAATCGCTCTCCCTATTTTTAAAAAACAATTTTTATCCCTTAAAGGTTTTTTTTCAGGGGCGAAACAGTGATTTTAAAAAATTTTGGGGGGGATACTTATAAAAGGGGTTTTTTTAAACCCTTGCTCTGTGTATGTTTCAAAATTTTTGGGCCCAAGCAAACGGGCTCAAACGCGTAAAATTTTTATTTATGTAAATTTTTTTTTTTTGTTTATTTTTTTTTTTTAACCCCCCCTAAAAAAGCGTTTTTTCTATTTAAACAAACATCTGGAGCACGAGGGGCAGGAAAAACTTTCCCGACAAAAATGTGGGGGTAACCCACCTGGCTACTATGGGACAGGAAACCCGGCTCCCATGGGGGGCAGCTTTCCTAGCTACAAAGTGGGGCAGCCCACCTGGCCCACTAATGGACACTACCTTGCTACTAAAGGGGGGCCCAAATACCCCGGCAAAAAGGACAGGCTACTTGGCTACAAAGGGGACAGTTTAAAAGGGGGAAACTACATTTGGGGGGACTACCTGGCTACATGGGGGGGAAAATACCTGGGGACCCTGGGGGCAAACTCCCTGCTACATGGGGGAGCTCCCTGGGTACCCTGGGGCAGCAATGGGCAAACTACATGGGGGGGAGATAAACCCGCACATGGGGGCAACTACCTTTCTACAAAGGGGGGAGCCCACATGGGGGCAACAAACCCGGCAAAATGGTGGGAACTATCTGGCTACATGGGGGCTTTAAATCCCTTTGGGTACATGGGGGGGAGCCCCCGGGTACAGGGGGCACTCCCTGGGTAAAAAGGGGGGAGCTACATGGGGGCAAACAAACCGGCAACATGGGAACAGCTACAAGGGGGGGAGCTACCTGGCTTTCCTGGGGCCCCGCTAAATTTCAAAATGGGGGCAAGGGTAATCGGGGCAAACTACCTGGCTACATGGGGGAAGCAACCGGCTATCATGGGGAAGCTTTCCTGGGGCAAATAGAAACCCGGGGCAAACTACCTAACCTTTTCCTGGGGTTTAATTTACCTAATATCTGGGGGAAAACTACCTAGCCACCGGGGGGGAAACTACCTGGGGGAAAAAACAACCCTTTTTGCCCTACTCATGGGTAGAAAAGCCCCTCAGCCACAAGTGGAATTTGTTTTTTTTCTTTTCTTTTAGGGTTTTTCCCCTCGGGGGTTTGTTTAACGAGGGGTTTATCCATTTCTTTAAAGGACAATTTTTCCCTTGGGCTAGGGGTCAGGGGGTTTTATTTTTAAAAAAAAGTGTTTTTGTTTAAAGGGGAGTTTTTAAACCACCAATTTTCCAAATGGGTTAAATTAATTTGAGGTGTCCCGACAGAAAATTTCCCCTATTACACCGCCGGTAATAAGAATATCTGGGCAAAAAACCTTTTATTACTGGGCCACTAAAAAAAAGGTAAAAAACAAACTGACCAACACAAAAAACCACTTTTTTTAAATAAAACCTCCCCCCGGCCCTCCCACGAAAAATGTTTCAAAAGAAAATGGAAATTCCCCCAAAAACCCCCGGGGTTTCAATAAACCCCTCAAACCCAACTGGGAAACCCGAAACAAATAGATAGAAAAGGGCCCCCTTGGTAAATTTAAAAGACTCCTGTGGGTTTAAAATAGGCCCCCCTGTAAATTTATTTAATTAAAGGCCCCTTGGTAAAAAATTTACCCCCCCCTCCTGTAAAAATTAATAATCCCCCAATGGGTAATATTCCCCCCCCCTGTAGTTTAAAAGGCCCCAATTTAGATTATAGGCCCCCTTTGGGTTTAAATATTCCCCTTTATAGGCAAAAACCCCCCCCTGTAGTTTAAAAGGGCCCTTTCCCGGGAAAAATTAAGGCCTCCTATAGATAATATCCCCCCTTTAGATTATAGACCCCCTGTAGGTAATATCCCCGTAGATTATAGGCCCCCTGTAGGTAAAATACCCCCAGGGTTAATTTTTAAACCTGCTGTGGGAAAATTTTCCCCCCAAGTAATTATAGACCCCTCTAGGTAATACCCCCCCGGGGGTTTAAAACAAAGGGGGGGGGTCTTGGGGGGTAATATCCCCCCTGTAGATTATAAACCCCCTGTAGGTAATATACCCCACATAGATTATAGGCCCGCCCTGTAGATTACAGACTCCTGTGAAATACCCCCCCCTAACAAAAACCCCCGAGGTTTAAACCCCCCAAATATAACCCCCCCTGAATTATAACCTGCTGTAGGCAAACCCCCCCTTTAGTTATGCCCTCGATTTTAATACCCCCCCCCGTAATCAAACCCCTGGGGTAAAAACGAATTCAAAATAAAGGCATGGACACCACCTGATGCAGCGGCTTTTGAAACGCTTAACTCTTCACTTGCCGTGCACGACCGGGAGCTTGCCCCCTTTTGAAATCCAACAGTTTTGTATGGATCACTTTGGAAATGAGGAGTCAATGCATCGGATGTTTTTAAAAACATAATCCTTTTATTTAGAATCTTTAAAAAATCAACACACAATAGCGGATCACAAAAGCAGAGACCGAAAATTGGGGGCTAAGGGTAAGACTCGACCGACGGTTTCGGGTCACTTTAACCCCCCTTTCCCAGGTACTCCCCTTCCATAAACATTTAAATAACGACATAATTAAAACCCCCTGGGACTCACCCATTCGACCTATACAAAAATTTATTTTGGGTTAAAAAACCGGGGCCATTAACCCCATACAACACGCTAAAAATTTAAAAAAACTGGTGTTTTGGCGACATTCACCTTTGGGGAATGGGGTTTTCCAAGTTAAAAATCCCCCACCCCTCGTCCAAAAGTTTTTTTTATGAAAGTCCCTCCCCTTTTCGAATTGCCATTTTTTCTATCCCCAAACAGAAAGTGCATTAAGTCACCCCTGAAGTTCTTGTCAAAATGTTGGATACCGAAACTCTTAAAAAATCCTTTTTACTGCATCAATAAGTGTCTGCAGATACGATCTTGAGGGGACCGTAGTACAACCACATATTTTTTTTCAAACCGCAATTCCCAAAAACACAACAAACTTTTTGGTGTTGCGTTTTAAGAAATTTTTTTAATTTTTGGGGCTTTTTTTTTTACAAAGAGTAAATGTGGGGGGTTTTTGAATGTATTTCAATTACACATTATTGTGTCCCATCCAAAACAACCCGTGCATTAACCATTTTTTTGTGTATCGGTTTTTGAGGTGAAAAAAAGCTTTGGGGGAAAACCCGGATCCAAAGGGGGAGCCTTTTTTTGTATATAACAACATTATTTGCAAAAAATCTTAAAATTTTTTGTTACATACAAAAAAGGAAAATATGCTTTTAAAAATTTTTGACTATCGTTTATATTTAAAGACAAAGCTAGGAAGTAATGGTATCATTATTTGATTAACAATTTTTTTGTTTTTTTTCAAAAAAAAATCCGACCCTCTGATATTTTTTACTTTTGGATAGCTTTTTATCTAAAATTTTTTTGACTATACCTCTCTGTATAAGCCTCTCCCTCCAACTTTTTGTTTTTAACTAAAATTTCATCATCATTGGGGAAAAATTCGTTTTATTCGTATTAGTTCACTTACAGGCAAGTTATGAATGACATGAGGTGGGGGGCATGATTCTGCCCTTAGAATGGAATTCCTAACATCTTTTTAAATAAAAATAGTTTTGACAGTTATGTAAGATTTCTCACTAACCCACTAAGGAGACATCCAAAATAATCTATACTTTGAAATTTATGTTCATGAGTAATTTTAAATTCATGTTATTGCTGTTAATGTATGTACAAAAATCTCAACTGAATCTGTATCTCCTACCCATAAAAATATCAAGTCGTCAATAAACTGGAGTACCATTGTATGTTTTCCAACAAAGGGATGATCCAATCTAAAGAGAAATTTCCTCTTCCCATGCTGCCATATATATATATATTGGAAAGCGATGGTGAGACGCGTGCTCCCATTGATCCTCCATTTACCTGTTAAAAAATTTTCTTGTCAAAATGTAAAAAATTTAAATGCTTTTAACAAGTTTTCCCAGTAGCCAAAATGATGAAAAAATTGTTTCTCACCAGAATAATCACTATATCTGGAAAGGAACTCCTGTAAGATCGGGAGGGCTTGGTCGTGGGGGATGCAGGGGTACAAACCCACTACATCACACGACAATCAGGACCCCCCAGTCGGCCAAACAACAGACTCCAAGGTATATACTAAATGTTTGGTATCTCTTAGATGACCAGGTAAGTTGAGGACTAAAGGTTGCAATTGTCTATCGACCCATCGTCCCAGTTGCTCATTCAATGAGCCCATACCCGAGACGATGGGTCTAAGGATAGGAGGAAAAACCTCCTTATGCACCTTTGGGAGTGCATGAATGACCGGTATTATCGGATTTTTGACATTCAATTTCTCTGCAAACTCTTGTGAGAGGATCCCATGAACCACTCCCTGATCCAACACTGCTCTTAAATCCCTTCTATATTCGTCTGGAGGATTATGAAATAATTTCTTGTAATTCGTTGTATCTTCCAACATTTTTAACAATTCTCGTTTATAAAGGTCTGCATCGAGGAGGACCACAGCCCCACCCTTGTCAGCTTGGCGTATCACTAGCCTATCATTCTTTTGGAGCCACAATAGTGCTTTCTATTCCTGGCTGGTAAGATTAGATCGATTACGTGAGTTCCTGTTCAGAACTTCTCTCTCATGTAATTCTATTAAATCCTCCTCGATGCGGTCCTGGAAGATATCCATAGTTGGAATTCGTGAGTGTATTGGATAGAAATTATCATTACGTATGCCTGAATCTCTACCATCATCTATAATATGAGTGCCCATGTTAGAGACCTCACTTTCTAATTGTCGCAGTTGTGTAATGCCTTAAATTCTGGTATCGCACTTTCCAAAATTTTATCCTGAACTTTCTGTTCTAACAAAGGACCCGAAGATATATGATGGTTAATATCCGTTTCTATCTGCATAAAATGACTTTTTAACGTGATGTTCCTAACCAATCTATTGACATCTAACAAAGTTTGATAAACTTGGAAATCCCTAGATGGGCTAAATCCCAATCCTTTAGCTAGAACAGTGTTGGCCTCCTCAGAAATAATCTGACTCGACATATTTACAACCGATGATAAAAATTTCTCTTTTTGCGATGTCCCCAAGAGCCACGTCCTATGTCTCCGGTGTTTGCGACCTGCTCGTCTCGTCCGTTTTTTGGAGGTTGATTATGTGATGAGGAAGGCATATTGTCCTGATTTCGATCTGAATCCCATTGTTCTTGTATTCCCACTCCTCGTGTATTCCTCCAACCACGTGAACGATTTTGTTGGGGCATATCTCTGCTGGATTGATCCGATAAATTTCCCGACATATTTGATGCAGTATAGTCCATACTGGTATCAACATCCGAAAAACTGACCCTTCTCCGATACTGCATTCTATATCGGCCTCGACCATTTCGTAATATAGATCTAGGTTGTTGCCGTGTCGATCTCCAATTATATACTTTGTTATCCATGTAATCCTGAGAGTCTCTCTTTTATTTATTTTGTTTAATGCTGATGATATGATCCTCCAATTTCCGTACAGAGTCATTCATTCTTAAGGTAAGCTGTCCATATGTATCATCTTTCCGAAATTTCTCAAGTTCTTGTTTGCTTGCAACAATGTCTTTTTTTATGTTTTCCATTACATGTGTTTCTTGTTCAACAATAAGATTCATAAGATCTCAGGATTACATGGATAACAAAGTATATAATTGGAGATCGACACGGCAACAACCTAGATCTATATTACGAAATGGTCGAGGACGATATAGAATGCAGTATCGGGGAAGGGTTAGTTTTTCGGATGTTGATACCAGTATGGACTATACTGCATCGGATATGTCGGGAAATTTATCGGATCAATCCAGCAGAGATATGCCCCAACAAAATCGCTCACGTGGTTGGAGGAATACACGAGGAGTGGGAATACAAGAACAATGGGATTCAGATCGAAATCAGGACAATATGCCTTCCTCATCACATAATCAACCTCCAAAAACGGACGAGACGAGCAGGTCGCAAACACCGGAGACATAGGACGGGGCTCTTGGGGACATCGCAAAAAGAGAAATTTTTATCACCGGTTGTAAATATGTCGAGTCAGATTATTTCTGAGGAGGCCAACACTGTTCTAGCTAAAGGATTGGGATTTAGCCCATCTAGGGATTTCCAAGTTTATCAAACTTTGTTAGATGTCAATAGATTGGTTAGGGAAAATCACGTTAAAAAGTCATTTTATGCAGATAGAAACGATATAACCATCAAATATCTTCGGGTGCTTTGTTAGAACAGAAAGTTCAGGATAAAATTTTGGAAAGTGCGATACCAGAATTTAAGGAATTGGTGGGCATTACACAACTGCGACAATTAGAAAGTGAGTTCTCTAACATGGGCACCAATATGATAGATGATGGTAGAGATTCAGGCATATGTAATGATAATTTCTATCCAATACACTCACGAATTCCAACTATGGATATCTTCCAGGACCGCATCGAGGAGGTTTTAATAGAATTGTTAAAAATGTTGGAAGATACAACGAATTACAAGAAATTATTTCATAATCCTACAGAAGAATATAAAGGATTTAAAAGCAGTGTTGGATCAGGGAGGGGTTTCCCATGGATCCTCTCACAAGAGTTTTGCAGAGAAATTGAATGTCAAAAATCCGATTATACCGGTCTTCATGCACTCCCAAAGGTGCATAAGGAGTTTTTTTCCTCCAAATCCTTAGACCCATCATCTCGGGTATTGGCTCATTGAATGAGCAACTGGGACGATGGGTCGATAGACAATTGCAACCTTTAGTCCTCAACTTACCTGGTCATCTAAGAGATACCAAACATTTAGTATATACCTTGGAGTCTGTTGTTTTGCCGACCGGGGGGTCCTGGTTGTCGTGTGATGTAGTGGGTTTGTACCCCTGCATCCCCCACGACCAGGCCCTCCCGGTCTTACAGGAGTTCCTATCCAGATATAGTGATTATTCTGGTGAGAAACAATCTTTCATCATTTTGGCTACTGAATACTTTTTTCACATTTGACAAGAAGTTTTTTCAACAGGTAAATGGAGCATCAATGGGAGCACGCTTCTCACCATCGCTTGCCAATATATATATGGCAGCATGGGAAGAGAAATTTCTCTTTAGAATGGATCATCCCTTTGTTGGAAACATACAATTGTACTCCAGATTTATTGACGACTTGATATTTTTATGGGTAGGAGATACAGATTCAGTTGAGAATTTTGTACAATACATTAACAGCAATAACATGAATTTAAAATTTACTCATGAACATAAATTTCAAAGTATAGATTATTTGGATGTCACCTTAGTGGGTAGTGAGAAATCTTACATAACTGTAAAACTATTTCATAAAAAGATGTATAGGAATTCCATTCTAAGGGCAGAATCATGCCACCCACCTCATGTCATTCATAACTTGCCTGTAAGTGAACTAATACGAATGAAACGAAATTGTTCCAATGATGATGAATTTATAGTTCAACAACAAGCTTGGAGGGAGAGGCTTATACAGAGAGGATATAGTCAAAAAATTTTAGATAAAGCTATCACGAAAGTAAATAATATCCAGAGGTCAGATTTATTTTTGAAAAAACACAAAATTGTTGACTCAAATAATGATACCATCACGTTCTCCTCTAGCTATAGTCGTCAATATAAACAGATAGTCAACATAGTTAAGACACATCTTCCAATTTTGTATGTGAACAAACAAATTAAGAATTTATTGCAACATAATGTTCGTTATATATCACGAAAGGCTCCCACCAAATTTATCCAGCGTTTCCCCAAGCTTGTTCACCTCTAATACCGATACACAAACAACTTGGCTTAATGCCACGGGTTGTTTTGGATGTGGACACAATATATGTGTAACTTGTAAGTACATTGCAAAAATCACCACATTTACCTCTTTTAGTAACAATAAAAGCTACAAAATTAAAACTTTCATAAACTGCAACACCAAGTTTGTTGTGTATTTGGTGAATTGCGGTTTATGCAAAAAACAATATGTAGGTTGTACTACAGGTCCCCTCAAGACTCGTATCTGCAGACACTTATCGGATGCCAGTAAAATGGATGTTTAAGTGTTCTGCGGTATCCAAACATTTTGCACAATAACATCAGGGTGACTTTAATGCACTTTCTGTTATAGGCATAGAAAAAGTGAGCAATTCGACACGGGGAGGTGACTTACATAAAAAACTTTTGGCACGTGAGGCGTGGTGGATTTTTAACTTGGACACACGCATTCCCAAAGGAATGAATGTACGCCAAGACATCCAGTATCATTATTCGCGTGTAGCCTATGGGGTTAATGGCCGGTTTTTAACACAGTAACTTCTTTGTATAGGTCAGAATGAGGCTGAGTCCTCAGGTGTTTTAATTATGTCTGTCTATTTAAATGTTGAATGGCAAGGATGACGTCACCATGAGTAAGGGTCATGTGACCTGAAACGCGTCGGTCAGAGTCATCTACCGTCTAGCCCACATTGCGGTCTCCTGTCTTTATGTGCATCCAGCATATTGTGCTGTTGATTTTAATGATGTCTAAATAAAAGGATTTATGTTTTAAGAAGATCCGACTGCATCTGACTCCTCATGTCCAAGTGCTGATCCATACAACCCTGTAGGTAATACCCCCCTCTGTAGATTGTAGACCCCCTCTAGGTAATATCCTGCCTCCATCCTCCCCTTCCCCGTAGATTATAGACCCCCTCGGTAGGTTATATGGCCCCTGTAGATAAAAAAAAAATTAAAAAAATTAAAAACTGTTACTCACTTCTCTGCTCTCTCCGTTGGGGACCTCACTCCCAGACCTGGTTCCCGGGATTTCCTAGGTCGGATGCCTACGAAAGCCTATGATGGTTTTGCCTCCTGCATTGCTTAAAGACACTGCGGGTCCGGGCTTCCTGCTCACTGACGTGCTTCCCGGATCCGCCGCAGGGGCAGAGTTAAGCCAATGGGCAGGGCCCCTGTGCTTGTGGGGCCACCGGACAACTGCTTACCCTGCCCACTTAAAGAGACAGCCCTAGGTGAAGAGGACATCCAAGGAAAAACAGTATCACTGTCCTAGCGTCCAGTGATGCTTCATTGATGGTTGGTAGGGCACTGAGAGTTGTCCAGCTTACATGTCTGCTACCGTAGAGGCTCTTGAAGAGAAGCCGCGCAGGACAGCGTCATGAGACACTGCCCCGGCACCTCTGACGGCCACTTTGAAAGTGGTCTACCTGTTCCAACTGTACTGCGCCTAGAAATGCCGTAGTGAAGCTATAAATATTTAGCTTCGCTACAGTTTTAGTGCGCCCCGGAGATTTAAAAATGTATGAACGCGGCTGCGCTTGATATCGGGCTGAAAAGACGCCAGATATCTGGCGCAGCCGCGTTCATACATGTCGCCCATAATGTTTCTGTTTATTTACAGGTTTCTCTTTTGGACTACTTTGGATTCTTCTGTAGATGCCCAAGAATCCAGAACAATAAAAGATGTGACCTGTGCTAGGATTCCATTAAAAATAGTTTTATTCCAAACTTGCTAAAAAATCTTCATCATAAATCCAGCAAGCTGATCGTGCAGACAAACAGATACCAAATACAGTAGGGTGTTCCCCTTTGCTTACACATTCCTCGATCATAGCACAGGTCTGTGGGGGACTTGTCTAGGATCTGTAATTTCTAGGGGTTCTGATCTGAGGTCTGTATATGTAGAGCGTTGATATATACAAGAGGGTCTGATCTGTAGACTTTTTGGGCCACATGTATGAATCTCGCCGGGTCAGGGCTCACCTTTCCGCCAGTTTCCCGGCGGAATCTGCGCCCTGATTTATGTCGGGGCCGGGGCGCGCTCATACATAACAATGTAAAGTCCCCGCCCTCTCTGTTTTAGGCGCAGTGCGGTCCGACCGTGCGGCTGCGCCTAGGATTCGCGCGGAGTATTGCGGTCATAATGGGGAAAATCTCCCTGCCTGGCCATGTGTAGGCGCAGTGCGGGGACCGAGGCGCAGTGCGGCCTGCGCCCATGATTCGCCGCCGGGGTAGCGCACTCATACCTGCGGGGAAAAGTTCCCTGCGCCTCGCCAGTGTGTGTGGGGCACAGTGCGGGACATGGGCCAGGCGGGACTTAGGCGCCGTGCGGGGCTGCGCCGAAAAAACAGTTCCGATTTCCAGACAGGCTGGAACAGCGAGAAATCATTCCAGATGTCGGTGCAGAGTATGAATCAAAAATCCTTTATAAAGGCGTTTAACATTCTCAGGAAAAGAGCTGAACCTACAAAATAAAAAATACATAAAACAAAATCACTTTCCCAAAATCCTAATTCAAGAATTAGGATATTGGAAATTGCCGGGAAATACAGTAATTCAAAATCAGAAAGCTAAATTTTGATTGGTCGGGCATAAACCGGCCAATCAGAATAGAGCGACAGTGAACCATTAAAACCTATGGGGAAGTTTAGACCAATCAAATCCACGGCGGGATAGTTCAAAATACTGAAAAAAAGCTGAAAAGAGCTGATTGGTTAACTACCGGGGACTTGGCTAGCTCAGCCAATCAGAATAGGAGCGACAGAGACCCATTTAGCTTATGGAGAATTATTGACCAATCAGAATAGGAGCGACAAAGACCCATTCTAGTCTATGGAGAAGTTTAGACCAATCAAAAACCCCGGCGGATTAATTCAAAATACAGTAAAAAGACAGAAAAGAGTGATTGGCTGAGCTAGCGGGTGCTTGGCTATCCCAGCCAATCAGAGCGCGAGCTACTTCTCCCATTAAAAGTCTATGGAGAGATGGGCGCACTGAAATCTCGGCGCTCAGCGCCGTGGGCATGAATATTAATCAAAAAATTTTTTATTAAATGTAAAACATTATCAATAAAGAGCAGAACCCTTCTTTACAAATAAAGCATTTAAAAAACCCCGAACAACGTTTGCCCGCCGAGCCCTGCCCTAATAGAATTGCAATAGAGAGAATTGCGGGAAATACAGTAATTCAAATTGTTTAAGTATTCATGCGTTGCCGTCGGAAAATAAAACCAGCCATTCAGAATAGGAGCGACAATGTCCCATTATAACCTATGGAGAGAATATTGGACCAAAATTTTTTCAGGAAATTAAAAGGTAGCGACAATGTCCCTTTAATATCCTATGGAGAAAAATTGACCAATCATATTCAAAGGCGAGCAGTTCAAAATACAGTAAAAATGCAGAAACGAGCTGTTTGGTTGAAGCGGCGGGGGCTCGCCAGCTAGCCAAAAGAGCGCGAGCTACTTTCCATAGAGTTCTATGGGGAAAAGAAATTCTGAGCGCGCTCTGTGATTGGCTAATTTAAAAAGGGGCCGTCGTTATTTGGACCAAGGGGAGAGCGAGCGACGTCCTATGGTTTTTAATGCAATCAGAAATCAAACTGTACATGGCCGAAATCAAATTATAACACTACAGAATTTGGTCCCGATGTTTATATAAAACAATAATATGGGGGGTAACGAAAAAAAAAATTAAATCAATAAATATGTTTTATTTTTTTATTTGGGTTTAGCCAAGGATCAATAGTATGGGTGCAAACGAAAATAAAGAAATAAACATGATTTTATTGATTTAAAATTATTTTTCTTTAACCCCATATTATCATTCGTTTTATATACAATCGGGACAACTTCTGTATGTTTAATTTGATTTCGGCCTGTACAGTTTTATTTCAGATTGCATTAGAAAACCCATGGGAGCTCGCTCGCTCTCCCATTGGTCCAAAAACGCGCCTCTTTTAACTTAGCCAATCACAGACGCGCTCGATTTCTTTTCCCATAGAACTCTATGAGAAAGAGCTCGCGCTTTTATTGGCTAAGCTGGACGACCCCCGCCGCTTAAACCCAAACTCAGCTCGTTTCTGCATTTTACTGTATTTTGAACTGTCCCCCTTTGAATATGATTGGTCAATTTTTTCTCCACAGGATATAATGGGACATTGTCCTCCTTTTTTCTGATTGGTTAATACTCCTTCATAGGTTATAATGGAAATTGTCGCTCCTATTCTGATTGGTGGTTTATGCGACCATGAGAATAGCTTAAACAATTTGAATTACTGTATTTCCCGGCAATTCTTCTATTGCAATTCCCTATGTACCCCGGTCTCGGCGACAAACGGGGTTGTTCGGGTTTTTAACTGCTTTATTTGTAAAGAAGGTTCTGCTCTTTATCTGATAAATGTTTCATTTAATAAAAAAACATTTTTTGTTAAATACTTCATGCCGCACGGCGCTGAGCGCCGAGATTTCAGTGCGCCCATCTTCCTAGATATAATGGGAGAAGTAGCTCGGGGCTCTGATTGGCTGGGATAGCCAACACCGCTAGCTCAGCCAATCAGCTCTTTTCTGTCTTTTTACTGTATTTTGAATTATCCCGCCGTGGATTTGATTGTCTAACTTCTCCATAGACTAGAATGGGTCTTTGTCGCTCCTATTCTGATTGGCCGAGCTAGCCAAGCCCCCCTAGCTCAGCCAATCAGCTCTTTTCTTCTTTTTACTGTATTTTGAATTATCCCGCTGTGGATTCTGATTGGTCAATCCTTCCATAGGTTTTTAATGGTTCACTGTTGCTCCTATTTGATTTGGCCGGTTTATGCCGACCATGAGAATAGGTTTCAGAATTTGAAATTTCTGTATTTCCGGCAATTTACAATATCATAATTCTTGATATTGCGCCGTTTAGAGTTTGGAAAGTTTTTTTTTATATGTTTATTTTTTAAAGTTCAGCTCTTTTCTGACAAATGTTTTCCCTGCCTTTTATAAAGGCGAATTTTTCCGAAAACATACTCCTACTGCACGAGCCCTAGCGTCGAGATTTCTGTCGCGACCTTCATCTGCTTCCTCGCATGTTCGACCTGCTTCACTTTGCCTCTGTCGAGCTTAGACCAAAAAAAACCTGGTCTGCCTGCGAGCTCGAGCGCTGCACTGCGCCTCGCTTTGCCGACTCGCCATCGTACATGCCTCGAGTTTTCGAGCACGCCGCGTCCCGCCCGGAACCCTACCCCGCCCCACAAACCGCCCCACTGCCCCCCTTCATGCGGGGCGCAGCTGAAAGTGGCGAACGCTGCGCCTAACACTGAATCCCTGCGTCCGACAGCGGGATTCAGGCTGGGAAGCGCAGTATACGCCAGAAAATAGGCGAAAAGCCCGTTCATACATGTGGCCCTTTGTGAGTATGTATATATAGAGTAGGGAAAATAAGAATTTGATACACTGGCGATTTTGCAATTTTTCCCCTCTACAAAGAATAGAGAGGTCTGCAACTTTTATCATATGTACAATTCAGTTGTGGAGACGGAATCTAAAAAAAATCCAGAAAATCACATTGTATGATTTTAAAATAATTAACTTGCATTTTATTACATTAAATAAGTATTTGATCACCTACCAACCGGCCAAACTTCTGGCTCTCACAGACCTGTTAGTTTTTTTTTTAAGAAGCCCTCCTACTCTGCACTCATTACCGGTATTAATGGCACTTGTTTAATCTGGTTACCTGTATAAAAGACACCTGTCCACACAATCAATCACACTCCAACCTCTCCAACATGGCCAACTGTCTAGGCGTCCCAGGTCACCAGGGACAAAATTGTAGACCTGCACAAGACTGAGATGGGCATGCTAGGGACATTTCTCTTTGGTTGACTTTAGTTAATTTTTGTGCCAACATTTTGGTGCATTTTAAATCCCACCTCCTTTTTTCTAAGCCGTGCCACAGATAAAACACCTAAAAAAGCAGTTTTTGTGGCACAAATTTAACTTCTAGCATATTTATCTTTGATTTTAAAGACTGACTTTCCAGAGACAATCCTTCATAAATAGCAACATCTCATGACATCTCTGTTTTAGTACACCCCTGTGTTCCATGTGAAATAATTGAGGCTGCATAAAGTCATATGTCATAGGATGTACAGAGGAAGGCAAAAACCTTTTTGATTCCAAATCTGGCAATCAGAATAAATCCCTGGATGGACAACCTCTCTCCAGAAATCTAGTGATTATAACTTTGTAATATTGCAATGTATCCAGACACTTTTACTGAAGTCCCCATGACACCTTCCTCTGGTAGAGAGCTCCATATTCTCACAGATTTTAGGGTATTTGTGCACAGCATATTATACCACATCGAAAAACCTGGGTGTAATCCTCTTATAGGTTGCACGTGAATTACATGCAAATTTTTTCTGCTTCATTTACTTTAATAAGTAAAATATGCATGTAATTGGAGTGGAAAAACACGAAGAAGGCTCAATACTCCATATCAAATTGACATGCCGCAAAATACGTGTGAAAAACTGATTAAAGTGGATTTCCATTAAAATCAATAGGATGTGTAAAGCACGCAGATTTGACATAGAGTTTTATGTGGAAAATGCTACACACTGGGGCAGGTTTATTAACACTATTAGTGTAAACTTACACTGGACGGTCCTAAACTGTGCCGGACTTATCAAGTGTATGATAAATCTGGAGCATGTTTGAACTATCTAATTTAAAGGGAATTGTATGAAGCATTATGGCGTAAAAGAGTTGCAAATTTGCTCAAAAACATTTGACTTTTGAGTTATTTACGCCAGGCTCGCCAATTATTAAAAAATGGACAGAACTTAGCAAAAAAAAAAAAAAAAAGGGGGTATGGTCTCAAACTGCCTGACACATTTCCTAAACTCTGTACCAAAAAGTGGTGTAAACTAAGCTATAAATCTACTCTAGGTCCCAGGTGGGTTAAATTTTTTTTAGACAGACACATGGACAATTAAAATTTTACTTTATTTCTTAAGCCTTAATAAATCTGACACATTTTACTCCTGTGCACTTTTAATGAAGACAGGTGTAATTTCTGCTAGTCTTAATACACTTCCCCTTTAAGTGAGAGCCTAGATAAGAGCTGACCTGTACAGTACATCTTGCTTCGTGGGAACAGCGCTGTAATAAATCTGGTGTATTTAGCGCCTGTGCGCTTCTCATTAAGACAGACATATTTTCTGACATTCTTAATACATTCCCCCCTATGTGCTGAATACTCATTTACAAAAACTGTCTAACAATAAGAGACTGATCAGGTGGCGTTCTGCTCTACCACTGTTCTACATCCCTCACATAAAGTGTATACCACCAAAACATAGAGCAAACATAGTCCACATAAAACTAGGTTGTCTCCATAGATATCTATGTAGCTATGTCACGGCATCTGTGGGGGTAGCTTTTTTCATGGTATCATGATAGATATCACAGAGCATAACACTGTGCAAATGGCCCTTAAAGAGGTTTTCTCACTACAAAGCTTTCAACATGAAGAGACAGATAATTAAAGACTTTTTCTAAATACATTGGTTAATAGATTTTACATTACTCAAGAGGTAAGAGTGTTTTTATTTGCTCTTGAGTGCATACAGGTTTCTTTGGTTATCTACATACCAGACCATAATCTGTTATCTGATTAGAGAGCATGGGGTTATGTCACCCCACAGACAGACTGAGCTCCGGGAAAAAAACAAATGATCTGTAACAAGATTAGCTGTTGTTTTACTGATAAGCCTTTGCTTTCAATAGTCACAGTGTGTAGCTTTGCTTACTTGCAGATTAGATCTCCTGCACTGCTCTTTTTAATGTGTCAGCTAGTTACAGTTAAAGTGGGGGACCTGCGGCTTGTTGCAATGTTACTACCCACAGGGGCACACTCATGCGGTGGTTGTAGTCCCTCCTGCTATAAAGATAGTGTGTGGAGATGCCCATGATGTTAGGTGTAGGTTAAGCAGGAGAGCAGATGAAGGGTTAATGTTGAACCACAGTGACTTGTCCTTCATTTACCAGCAAGTTGATAAACATTGCATTTCTCTTCCCAATAGTTGAACAGTCTTTCCTCAGCATGTTGCAGCTAGCAGTCAAAAGAAATCCCATATAATAAAGTCCCTTATTCGGATGCAGCTTAGATTAAAAGGAGCTTCTTTAACCCCAGGAGAACTGAAATTGTAGATGAGCTATGCCGAAGGCAAAATTCTGGTAGGCAGGACAGTCGTGGGACGGACTATTGCACTGCCTCATCTGTACACACCTGTGTGTACCTGTTCCATGGGAATCTCCATACTCCACTAGGCAGCTACTCCTTCCATGAAAGTCTGTTAGATCTTCCCGGAATCCATGGCTGGCAAATATAGCTTCTGGACCTGTCAGCTGCAGTCTGGCAGGGACCCAGGCTTAAAGGGTTAAGTCACACCCTCATCCCTAACTCAGGCTTATCTCCTAGGACTGGAGACAAAACACTGAACTTGTCAGCTACTCTAATAGACCACACTACTAAATTACACTAAGGCCAAATTATAACCTCTGTTTGCTCTATCCTACCTACCCTTCCCATCTGGTTTCTATAGTAACTCCTGCCCTACTTGCTGCATAGCTGAACACTCACAGCAGAACACAGTATTATCATAATGACTTGGCAGATATTTATCTCCTATAGTGTGCTGAACATACACGTGGACTAAATATACTATAAAGTTCTGTAACGAATGAGCGGGTAGTGGATCCACTGGACCGCCGCAAGTGGTGGTACAGGCCACGCAAGGGAGTGGAGTCTAAGTGGGTCCCAGTATTCACCAGAGCCCGCTGCAAAGTGGGATGGACTTGCTGCGGCGGGATTCCACCAGGTCGCTACCCCTGACGTGATGTGCTTGCGGAGGCAGCCAAAGTGCAGCGAGGTACCAAGACGTCGGGCAAACTTGTAGTCAAGGCCAGGCAGACAGGTCAGGACAAGCAGCGAAGGTTCGACATCGGTAAACGGAAGCCAAAGGTTCGGTAGACGTCCTCTAAGGAACGGGGACGTGCACCAGCCAGCAGGAGGATGCGGACGGACAGGAGCGCGGCTGGGTGAGTATAGGTGTTGGGGAGCGAGTGTGCCCGCAGCCCAATACACAGACCGCGACGCCACTCGCCCCCGGTGCCGGGGCACATACAGGGTTGCGAATGCGCCCGCAGGTCGACTTGCGGGCTGTGGTGCCATTCGTAACAGTACCCCCCCCTTTGGCCTCTCCTTCTTTCTGGCCCGTAGGAACTTCTGCACCAACTCACGGTCCAAGATGTTGTCTTCCGGCTCCCAAGACCTCTCTTCAGGCCCGAACCCCTTCCAGTCGATAAGGAAATGCCGTTTTCCCCTGATCGTCTTCACGTCCAGGATTTCCTTCACAGCGAAGATGTGGACTCAGCTTTGGAAGACGGAGGGGCAAACTTTCGGCAAAAGCGGTTCAGGACCACAGGTTTTAACAAGGACACATGAAAGGAGTTCGGAATATGCATGGTGGGCGGGAGCTGGAGTTTGCAGGCAACCGGGTTGATACGCTTAAGTACCTCAAACGGTCCTACATAACGGGGACCTAGTTTGTTACTGGGGACCTTGAGCCGGATATATCTGGCCTACAGCCACACTTTGTCACCAGGGGAGAAAACCGGCCTTCCATTCTTGTCCGCTAGGGCCTTCATGAGTGCAGACGCTTGATTCATAGACTGGAGTGTCTGGTCCCACATGGTCAGGATTTCCCTGACCTAAGCATCAGCTGCCGTAACCTTGGATGGAGAAGACAACGGGAGCAGAGTGCGGGGATGCTTGCCATACACGTTGAAGAAAGGAGAAGCACCAGAGGACTCTGAATCCAGGGAGTTACACGAAAACTCAGCCCAAGGAAGTAAACTGGCCCAGCCATCCTGTCGAGCCGAGACAAAGTTGCGCATATAGCCCCCCAGGACCTAATTGACTCTTTCCACTTGTCCATTCGTCTGTGGATGGTAGGCAGAGGAGAAATCCAGGTTCAATGCAACTGAGAGCAGATGGCTCACCAGAACCTAGAAACAAACTGGACCCCCCAATCCAAGACAATATGCTGGGAAAGTCCGTGCAGACGGAAGATATGTAGAAAAAACAAGTTGGCCAAACGGGAAGCAGATGGTAAACCTGGCAAAGGGACAAAATGCGCAACCTTTGAAAAATGGTCTGTGACCACCTAGATGACAGAGTTGCCTGAAGAGGACGGAAGATCAGTGATAAACTCCATCGCCACAAGAGACCAAGGGGTCCTGGGGATAGGCATAGGTTGTAGCAGCCTCGCGGGTTTGAGGCGAGAGGTCTTGTCACGGGCACAAGTAACGCAAGACTTCACAAATTCCCTGACGTCCTTCGCAAGGTCCAGCCACCAGTAAAAACGGGAGATCAGGAGGAACGACTTGCAAGCACCTGGGTGACAAGCAACTAGAGAGCAATGTCCCCATTTCAAAATTTTCCTGCAGAGCACAGGACGCACATATGTCTTCCCAGAAGAACATCCCGGAGATCCACCGGAGCTGCAGAGATCGGGCGTTGAGGAGAAATTATATTTTGTGGAACGACCTCCTCTCCCATCACATCGGAGGCACGGGAGAGAGAGTCGGCCTTGACGTTCTTCTCTGCAGGTCGAAATTGTATCTGTAAGTTGAAGTGTGAAAAGAAGAGGGACCACCTCTCTTGGCACGGATTGAGTCGTTGGGTCGATTGAAGGTACTGGAGATTTTTATGGTCGGAGTAAATGGTGATGGGATGCCGTGCAGGATCCATCTGCAACCTCCGGTCCGAGATGATGTAACCAAGGAACGGAGGGCTGGTGTGGTGGAAAAGACACTTCTCTAATTTGACATAGAGGTGGTTAGCAAGTAGTCCTCTCAGGACCTGGCAGACATGGATGCGATGAGTCTCCAAATTAGCCAAGAACACCAAAATATCGTCCAGGTAGACCACAACACAGGTATAGAGGAGATCCCTGAATATATCGTTCATGAACTCCTGGAAGACTGCTGGGGCATTGCACAGCCCAAAGGACATGACGAGGTATTCGAAGTGCCCATCCCGTGTTTTGAGGGCTGTCTTCCACTCATTCCCCTCTCGGCTGCGGATGAGGTTGTAGGCCTCCCGCAAGTCCAACTTGGAGATGATCTTTGCTCCGCGAATACGGTCAAATAGCTCCGTGATCAATGGCAAAGGATATCGGTTCTTCACGGTGATTTTATTGAGTTCCTGATAATCGATACAAGGCCGCAGGGAGCCATCTTTCTTCTCCACAAAGAAGAACCCTGCACCAGCCGGAGAGGAGGACTTGCGTATGAACCCCTTCTGAAGGTTCTCCTGAATACAGGCCGACATGGCTTGGGTTTCTGGCACAGACAGAGAATAGACCCTGCCCCTGGGAGGACTGGTTCCAAGCAGCAAGTCACTCGGGCAGTTGTACGGCCTGTGAGGAGGAAGGATACGTCAGCGAAGTCCTGATACGCTGCGGGAAGTCCAGGCAACGGTTTGGGAGGCCCCGGCGGAGAGGTGGGAAGCACCGGGCGAGGTGCCACTTGACAACGGTTCATGTAGTCCACTCCCCAGCGAAGGACCTCTCCCGTCTTTCAATCAAGCGTAAGGGCATGGCGCGGCATCCACTGCAACCACAAAAGAATCGCCGACGAAGACCGGGGAAGCACAAAGAACTCAATCCTCTCCTTATGCAGGGCCCCCACCTGAAGAGTCAGTGGCTTGGTGGAATACAAGATGGAGTCACTCAGGAGCTCCCCATTGACCGAGGAGATCATCAGTGGCTTCTGCAGGCGGACTACTGGGAGGCGATACTGCGTCACCAGGGAGTTGTGAATGAAGCTCCCAGCAGAACCGGAATCCAAGAAAGCTGGAGCCTGGAACGAGAGTCCCGTGTCAGTCTCGACCCATACCAGCATAGTCAGGCGTGGAGAGGGGGAACTTGCACTTAGGGACGCCTCTCCCACGAAGCTTAGGTGCGGGCGTTTCCCGCCCGTTTGGGGCGCAGCGGACAGTCCCTATGGAAGTGCTTGGGACTGGTGCAATACAGGCACAAATTTTCTCCTTGACGCCGAGACAGATGGGCTCTGTCGACCTGCATAGGTTCTTCGCCAGGAGACTGTGGAAGTGGCAGCAGGGGTCTCTGGAACGCCGGAGCCAGGCGTGGGAGCCGATGAGGCCAGACGGAATCACGTTCCTGACGGAGGTCCTCTTTCCTCTCTGCCAAGCGCACGTCAATACGTGGGGCAAGATGGATCAGCTCAGACAGAGAAGTCGGGAGAACTCTCGCAGCCAGCGCGTCCTTCACTCTACTGGAAAGGCCTTTCTTGAAGGTGGCGCATAAGGCTGCCTCGTTACGGGTTAGTTCCGATGCCAGGGTGCGGAACTGGACGGTATAATCTTCCACTGAGAGTCCTCTTGGCGCAGGTTCAGGAGTGCGGTCTCAGCGGATAATGCACGAACAGGTTCCTCGAACACGCCGCGGAATTCCTTGAAGAAGGCCTGTAGGTCTGCCATCACAGGATCACTCCTGTCCTAGAGGGGTGTGGACCATGCCAGGGCCTTCCCGGAGAGGAGACTGACCACAAATGCCACCTTTGAACGTTAGGTCGGGAATTGGTCGGCTATCAGCTCCACATGCATTGAACATTGGGTGATGAACCCCCTGCAAAGCTTCGGGTCTCCGTCGAACTTGGAAGGGAGCGACAGCCAGAGTTTGGGGCCAACAGGGGCCAGTGGAACCGCCGGAGCTGGAGCAACCACGGGAGGAGGTGGAGGCTGCTGTTGGGCGGCGATGATCTGCTGCATCATGGCGGTCAACTGGTTCAGTTGTTGCAACTGTTGTGCGAGTTGCTGTGACTGCTGGACAACAGTTGTCGTAAGGTCTGCCACATTGGGCAATGGCACCTTGGTGGGATCCATGGCTGGATCTTACTGTAACGGATGAGCGGGTAGTGGATCCACTGGACTGCCAGCAAATGGTAGTACAGGCCACGCCAGGGAGCAGAGTCTAAGTAGGTCCCGGTATTCACCAGAGCCCGCCACAAAGCGGGATGGACTTGCTGCGGCGGGATTCCACCAGGTCACTACCCCTGACGTGACGTACTTGCGGAGACAGCCGAAGTGCAGCGAGGTACCAAGACGTAGGGCAAACTCGTAGTCAGGGCCAGGCAGACAGGTCAGGACAGGTGGCGAAGGTTCGAGGTCGGTAAACGGAAACCAAAGGTTTGGTACACGGAGATCAGGAAGGAGGCAAAGGAACGCTTTCTCAAGAGGCATATAGCACTAAAGATCCAGTGGGGAATGGACGGAAGTGACTGGGATATATAGGGACAGCACCTGGCAATTAGCCAATTACCGGCGCGCTGGCCCCTTAAATTTCAAAAAGCCGGCGCCCGCGTGCGCTAAGGAACGGGGACGCGCGCACCGGGCAGGAGGCGGATGCAGACGGACAGGAGCGCGGCTGGGTGAGTATAGGTGTGTTGGGGAGCGAGTGCGCTCGCAGCCCAATACACGGATCGCAGCGCCACTCGCCCCCGGTGTCGGGGCACATACAGGGTTGCGAATGCGCCCGCAGCCTGACTTGCAGGCTGTGGCGCCATTTGTAACAAGTTCATCCAAAAGGTCACCCATTTCTCCTTAAGACTGAGTTTACAAAAGAAGACCATGAACCCAAAGCCTGACACTTTAGTACAGACATGTCATCTTCATTAGTATCTTACTCAGCTCAGACAATGGCCATGTCTCTCCCTCAGAATGCCAAAATAAAGGACACAAGAACCAAGCAAGGACTTTCAGTATAGACAAATAGTCATTATCACAATCACAATATAACTTACCATCTTCTCTCACTTTAGTGCAATATTTCTAATTCAGTATATAATTAACCTGTAATGTACACAAAGGGTTAACAGGTGTAGAAATGGTTAAATCCTGTACATTACAAACATATGGATAACTGAGAGGTAACCAAGCAAGGTGAGATGTCAGTGTAGGTCACTATCTAAACTGAGGTCACCTTGTTGTAGTGGATAGGCCCTTGCAGTTTTGATAAAAATGTGCGGCAAGAACCTCAAATTTTCATATATCCAAAAAGTAGCAGAAATGCATTTTAAAATAGTGCCTATTTTTCCTTTGTTTGTCTCTTAGCATTTGTAGAGTGCTGCTGCAATGTTGTTGCTTATATTTATTCAATTAATAATGTTTATTTTTCGCATGTCTTATGGTATGGGAGGTATATAGATGATACACTGCTAATTTAGCAGGGCTCAGAGTCCTCGGTAACAGAATTTGTGCAATACATTAATAACAATTTGGATAATTTGGTTTTTACAATTCCGGTTCACCAAATGAAACTTTATTTTTGGATTTGTTCTTGGTAGGAGATGTTCAAACAGGGCGTATAAAAAGTGCGGTATACAGAAACCTATTTCTGGGAATTCAATATTGCATGCTTTATGTTGTCATTCTAAGCATGTTATTTCTAATTTACCTACAGGGTAATTTGTTAGGGCCAAGCGTGCTTGCAGTCTTTCAGGTGACTATGAAAGGGAAAATAAACATATTATTAATAGGCTATGTAATAAAGGTTACAAATCTGGTTATCTACAATGGGCTATGGAAATGGTAGACAAGAGGATTAGACAGGTCCTTTCGTATGGTGTAAAGTCCTCACATGAGTCCTTTTCTGGTATCCTCATTTATTTTGCTACACTATTGTGTAGCCATATGCTAAAATGACAGTATAAGTAGGTAAATACTTACCCATGCTATCAATGGATCCTATTTTAAAACAGATCTTGCATGATGTGGATTTAGATTTATTAAGAGACCATGCACTATGGGTAGTACAGTTTTGGATCCAACATAGATCTGAAAACATATCCCAAAACGCCGTGTGAACATACCTTTAGGCTAAATCTGCACAACAATTTGAAAATGCTGCCCAAAATCTGACGGCAGTTTCAAATTGCTGGACTGTGCCACACCACCGTTTTTTGTGCAAAAACAGTCAGATTTCGGATTTCCAGTGGCCCAGTACATTGGGGCTGCGAAAATCCGACGTAGGTCCTGTGGAATATACAACATGTTCTACATTCCGCCAGACAGTTTTCAGTTTGGGAAAACCTTAGTAAAAAATCTGTGCTGTGTAGATTACAGCACGGATTTTTCTATTGAGGTTTACACAGCGCTGGATACAGTCAGCTTTTCAGCGGATTCCAAATACTGAATCCGCTGAAAAACTGACTGAAATCCTGTGCTGTGTCGACATAGCCTTATTGTGATTGTGGTAATCAAGTGGTTCTTAATAAAGCTACAGTGGGGAAAAAAAAGGATTTCGTCAGCCACCAATTGTGCAAGTTCTCCCACTTACAAAGATGAGAGGCCTGTAATTGGCATCATAGGTCGACCTTAACTATGAGAGACAAAATTGAGAAAACAAATCCAAAAAATCACTTTGTCTGATTTGGGGAAAGAATTTATTTGCAAATTATGGTGGAAAATAAGTATTTGGGCACCTACAAACAAGCAAGATTTTGGCTCTCACAGACCTTTTAACTTTTTTCTTTAAGGAGTCTCCTCTGTCCTCCACTCATTACCTGTAGTAAGGGCACCTGTTTGAATTTTATCAGTAAAAAGACACCTGTCCAAAACCCTCAAACAGTCACACTCCAAACCCCCACTATGGTGAAGACCAAAGAGTTTGGTCAAAGGACCCCCAGAAACAAAATTTTTAGCCCTACACCATGCGGGGAGACCGACTCTGCAATAGGCAAGTAGCTTGGTGTGAAGAAATCAACTGTGGGAACAATAACTAGAAAATAGAAGACATACAAGACCACTGATAATCTCCCTCCCGTGGGGTCAAAATGATCACAGTTAGTGGCTGACTAAATACTTTTTTTCCCCACTGTATAGCCATTTAACACCAAAATTATAAATTGTGTATTTATTAAAGGGGTTTTGCCACGATGTAATGTTGACGTGGGATCCTCCAAAATGGGTATTTAATCACTTTTCTAAATATATGTGATTACAAAAAGTGAAGCCTGTGAGAGCTACAGCATTGCTCTTAGTTTCCTGAAAGTTTACATAAGACACGACCAGGACACTGACAGGAGCTGATCTGGCAGCGCTTTTGTGTTTGCACTTCTTATCTGATGACAGGGAACATGAAGGAGCTTGCAAGGGACTGCAGAGAAAAGGCAGTGAATGAGCCTGTGTCTTTTGTATAGAAAACACTGGTTGTAATGTAATAATTTGAGTAAACATTGCAGACGCTCCCTTCTTCTTCACTCTCTGCTCATCCCTCTCCCTCTTACCCCTGCAGCCGTTCATGACTCAGCATGCTATGTTTATCTTCTCTCCTGAGCAGATAAGAGGTAAGGAACTCACTACGTGGCAAAACCCCTTTAACCTCTTAAGGACCCGGCGGTTTTTTTGGGTGACAAGTTCGTTTTTCCCTTGTTTTGAAACCATAACTTTTTTTTTTTTTTCCCCCTCATAGACACATAGGGTTTTATTTTGAGGAACAAGATGTACTTTCAAAAGGGTTTTTTTATTCAGTTTACAATAAAATACTGGAAACCGAAAAAAAATTCAAGGGGAAAAATTTGGGTGAAAAAAAATATTTTCGCCATTTTCGGGGTTTTTTTTGCTTTTACGCGCAATCTTCGGTAAATTAATGGTTATCTGTATTTACAGTTTTTTACGCACCGGGCAATCCCAAACATGTAGGGTTTCTGTTATGTTTTGGTACCGCAAAAAAATTAAAAACATTTCTTTTTTTGAAATTTGCGCCATGGGCCTTTTTGTGCGGCCAATAACTTTTTTGTACTAACCCTCGGACATCATGGGGCGGATTTTTGCGGGCTAAAGTGATTTTTTCGCTGCAGTTTGGAATGCAAAGCACTTTTTTGATCATTTTTTATTCCATTTTTTAGTGACGTAAAAAGACCCAAAAAAAGCAATTTTGGGGTTTGAATTTTTTTTTTCTACGGGGTTCAGCGTACGGGATAAATGATGTTATTATTTTTATAGATCGGACTTTTTCGACGCGGCGATACCAAATATTGTAACTTTTTTTATTTTTTTAATGATTTTATATTTGTAAAATGGGGAAAGGGGGTGATTTGAACTTTTAAATACTTTTTTTTTTTTGTACTTTAAAACTTTTTTTTTTTTTTTTTTTTACTATAACATTTAGCCCCCCTATGGTGCTTGACCACTAGGGGGCGCGATTGTTAATACATTGCCTATGCAATGCATTAGGGTGTACAAAGATGGCGGTTTCCCCACTTCCTGTCTACGGCCGGAAGTGGGGCAAACCGGCCAGTGTAAGTGACGGGAGGCTTCACAGGGCTCCCCACCACCGTGTCCGGTCGTCGGATCGCCGCAGCATAGTTTGGCGCTGATGCCGATGACCTTTAACGATCGGGGGTGGGCACCGATCGTCATTCAGTCAGACGCCGCGGCCATCTTTGCCGCGGTGTCTGATGGGTTAAACAGCGCCAGCGGGTGGAGCCACCCCCCGGCGCTGTTACTGCCAGGTGTGTGTGTGTTTGGGGGGGGCGGAGCGATCCCCCTGCAAAGCCCCTTAGCGGCCCTGGGACGTACTCATACGTCCAGGGTCGTTAAGGGGTTAAGAAGCGTATACATGGTATTTGGTTCATTTGCTAGTGAGTGGGAGTCCATCTCGTACCCAGAAGTCATGCATTGTAGTTTTTAACTGTTGGTGGCAAAGTGTAAATTGCAAAACATGATTTACCTCTGATTTCTTTTTGTAGAGCAGCATCTTCCAATCCAGTCTAAAAGCAGGTGATGATTTCTGCAGGAACAGCTGCAGAGAAGGTGGTCGTTTAGAAGATATATCTGTGAAACACTTTGATAATGATAAATAGCTATTCCTTTGCATCCTGGGGCCTGAGTGGATGTTAGGATCTAGATACTTGAGGATAACCTAGGAGCGGGAATGTACTAAGTGTAAGAGAGGAAAGAGCAAGGGATTCAATTTTTCAGAAGTGTTGTGTATGTGAACATCCTCAAAAGCAACAGAAAACATCAAGATTCAATGCTGTACATTTGGAACCAGCAGAAGAGGAGAATCCACCCATAAGGTAACTGCACCTAATATCCAGAATAACCTCCGTGTGCAGTATGGACAGCAGCTAGACGGGCTGGGAATGACTCCATGAGGTCCTGGTAGGTTGTCACAGGTATCTGGAGCCAACTGCATCCCACATCTGCTGCGGGGTCCATAGAGCCAACACCACCATCCAGGGGCTCCCACAGATGCTCAATTGGGTTCCAGTCAGGGGAATAAGGGGCCAGGGTCGTACTTGGAAGTCTTGGTCATGCTCTTCCAAACAATGTTGGACACTTCTAGTCATTTGACATGTTGCATTGTATTGCTGGAACAGCCCATCTGCCCCAAGGGAGACAATCAGCTTGTATGGGTGAACTTTATATGCAAAAAACTTTTTATGGGGCCCCAAAAAACCCGTAGGGGTTTCAGAGGTGGGAGTGACATTCGTCTCTCCGGGGGTCCCCATAAGCAGTAGGGGTTTGAGGGGGTTAGTGACTTCCCTTTTGCCTCTGGGTCCCAAAACACAGGAAGGGTTTGAGAGGGGCAGTGACATCCATCTCCTCCGGGCCCCATACGCAGTAGGGTTTTGCAGAGGTTGCGTGAAATCCGTCTGTTTTTCCTGGGCCCCCTACACGTGGGTTGCAGAGGGGCAGGACATCTGTCTGGGTTTTGGGCCCCATACACAGTAGGGTTAGCAGAGGGGAAGGACATCTGTCCCGCTCCGGGCCCCATTCACAAAGGGGTTGCAGAGGTGCAGTGAAAATCTGTCTGTTCCAGGGGCCCCTTTCAAGTTAGGTTTTTGAGAGTTTTCAGTGACCAAACTGTCTGCTCCGGAGCCCCAACACAGTAGGGGTTAAACAGAGGTTTCAGTGACATCCATCTGCCCGGGGCCCCCTAAAAAGTTTGGATTAGCAGAGGGGGCCGGGGACATTGCTTTCCGGGGGCCCCTAAAACAGTAGGGGTTTTCGGCTGTTGTGTTAGGGAAAGTCGGTTGGCCTTGGGTTTTTGGGGGTGAGTGCCCACTTTCAGCGCCCCATCTGCCCTTTCCATCTTCCCTAGGGGTATTACCCCCAAGGGGGGGATTGGGGAATAAAAATCAAACCCCCGGGACTAAGCCCCCCGCAGCCCCCATACTATATCCCTTAAAAAATTTCCCCTTTTTCCGAAAACCTCGCCCCTGTTAAAAATTTCTAAAATTTTAAAACTGCTTTCACAAAGAGCGTTTTTTGGGCGTTTTTGGCAGAAAGGCAAAAGTATTAAAAACTGGACATTTTGCACAAAAAACGCATCAAAAAAAGCACCCAAAAACCCCCTCTGTGTGAGAGCCCCCCAAACACAAGCAAGAAAGAAAAAGTGGTTTTGAGAAAACTCCTCATCACAGGTCAGGGGGAGCACTTGCTTTAAAAAATCCCGGGGCAACCCCATGACCCCTACAAAGGGACCAAAATAACCCCCAACCCCCCAAAACCCAAAACAACCCGTAGTCAGGTCACCATCACATAATACAGCACTGAAATTAACATAAAGTAAATGACCCCTGCAGCAGGGACTCAAGGAGACGTCATCTTGATGGGGGTTGTTCTCTTCTCCTTTTTTTTTCCATCTGGCCCCAAACCTCCATGAGTCTTCCCGATGGAGTCGTTCCTTTTTCCCTTTTTTTCTCCGTCCAGTACAGCATGCGTGTCCCCTTCTCCCGGTCACTACTCGTCCCCCCGTTTTAAAATTTTCCCCCAAAAACACTTAGACTCCTCCTTTTCCAGACGGGTTTTTTTTTCAATTCCCCAAAATTTTTAAAAAAGCTCTCCATCCATAGAGCCCCAAAAAAAGTAATATTTCCTCCTTTTCTTCCCCCAAAACAGTAAAAAAGTTTATAATTGTACCATAACAGCGGGGATGTTGACCCAAAAATTAAAATTAAAAAAATTTTAGAAAAATTGGATGTAAATAGGTTTGACCCCCATTAAAGGGAGTAAACAGGTCCTTCCTCAAATTAAAATTTTGGGAGCTAGGAAAGCCCCCCGTAAAAATAAACCAGGGAGCTTGGGGGCTGCCCCCCAGTAACTACCCGGGAGTGGGGTGCCCCCCGTTAAATAGCCGGTAAATGGGGCGCCCCCATTAAACAGGGCCCGGTAAACTAGGGCTGCCCCCAGAAAACAGGCCCCGGTTGCTAGGGGGGCCCCCATAATTAGCCAGTTAGTGGGGCTTCCCCCGTAATTAGCCCCGGTTTTGGGGGTGCCCCCCGTAATTAGCCAGGTAGTGGGGCTGCCCCCATAATCAGCCCCGGTTGGGGCCCTAATTAGCCAAAGGGAGCGGGGTGCCCCCAGTAATCAGAGGGGAATCTAGGGGTTCCCCAGTAAATTTGCCCCGGTAGCAAGGGTGCCCCCGAATCACCCGGTACAAAGGGCTGCCCCCCAGTAATCAGCCAGGGAGGGGCCAGAAAATTTGCCAGGGGAATAGGGTGCCCCCAGTAATCGCCCGGTAGCAAGGGCTACCCCCAAATAATCAGCCAGGAGGGTAGGGGTGGGCCCCCGTAATTAGCCAGGTTTTGGGAAGGGCTGGCCCCCCAAATAATCACCCCTTAAACTAAAGGGTGCCCCCCGTAATCAGCCAAAAGTAGGGCCAAATAATTGCCAGTAAAGGGCCCCGGAAAAAAGCCAAGGGGAGGGCCCGGGGGGGAAAAATTTGCCCAGTGGGCCAGTATGTACCGGCAGGGCTAGAAAACAGCCAGGGAGGGGCCCGTATATAGGCAGGCAGGCAGGGGAAATATATAGGCAGAGGGCCAGTAAAATAGGGAGGGAGGGCCAGTATATACTCCCGGCAGGGCAAATTTTATAGGGGAAAACAGGGCAATAAATCGGCAAAAACAGGGCAAGGGATATAGGGGATGCAAAGGGATATGGGAGGGTATAAGGCAGCAGGGAGTATATAGGCAGGGAGGGCATGTTATTTTTGAAGGCAAAGGGAGGGATGTTTATAAAAGGGGGCAGGGGGGGCATGTATATTTGGCAAAGGGAGGGTAAGTATATGGAAAGGGAGGTTTATTTTTATGGGGAGGCAGGGTATTTATAATTTTTTTTATGGGAGGGAGGGCAAAGTATAAGGTAAGGGGGAGGTTATGTATATAGGCCCGGGAGGGTATTATTTTTGGTTTTGGCAGGCAGGGGTGTATATAGGTAGGCAGGGCCATGTAAAATAGCAGGCAGGGATATAGGCAAAGGCCCGGGCATGTAAATAGGCAGGCCCGGGCATGTATAAATGGTTAGACAGGGGGAAGGGCCCTGTAAATAGGTAGGCAAGGCAGGGAAATTTTTTTTTTTTTTTTTTTTTTTTAAAAGGTAGGGCAGGCAGGGGTTTTAAAAAAGGCAGGCCCGGGTATTAAAATTTTGGCAGGCAGGGGGATGTAATTTGGGAGGAGGGGGGCATGTTTTAAAAAAATTTGGGAGGTAGGGCTGATACAGGCAGGCGGGGATTTATATAGGTAGGCAGGGCAAGGGGGCCCTGTATATAGGGAGGCAGGGAGGGGATATATAAAAGGTAACAGGAGGGCATTTTATATAGGCAGGCAGGCCCCCGGGAAATATATAGTTTTGACAGGCAGGGCATGTATATAGGCAGGGAGGGTATGTTAAAAAGTGGAGGCAGGGCATTTATAATAGGGCAGGGCAGGGAGTTTTTAGGCAGACAGGCAGGGAAAAGTATAAGGCAGGCCAAAAAAGGGGATGTATATAGGGATGCAGGCAGGGCCCTGTATATTTTCCCGGCCCGGCAGGGGATGTATATAGGGGGAGGCCCGGGATATATATAGGTAGGGAGGCCCGGGGATGTATATAGGCAAAGGCAGGGGAGGGGGTTATATAGGCAGGCAGGGTATGTATATAGGGAGGGAGGGGAGGGCAAGGGATTAGGCAGGCAGGGGAAGGGGTGGTTTATAGGGGAGGGGGGTACATAAATTTCAGGCCGTGGGCCCGATTAAAGGCCGCGGGGATTATAAAAGGGAAGGGAGGGGAGGGCCCGAAAAACAGGCCGGGGGGCAAAAAAAAAAGGCCGGCCGGGATTAAAATAAAGGTAAGGCAGGCCAAAAGGAAAAATAGGCGGCAGGCAGGGCAATTATAGGGAGGCAGGGGAAATATATTAGGTTTTGGAGGCAGGGTGTAATATAGGCAGGAGGGCCCTTTTTGAAGTTAAAAAAAAAAAAACAAATAATACAAAACCGGGAAATTTCTGGGTTTGTTCCTCTTCTCTCCCGTCCGGAGCGGCCCCTTTACCCCCCCGAGGTCGGGCTGCGGAACAGGCCCGATGGCAAATTTTTTTACATTCCCCTCCACCTGCTCCGGCCCCTGGGAGCTTTCAGCCCCCGGCCCCTGCTTACCCGTGCAGGGGTCCCCGGGAGGGGTCGCTGCATGGGCCCCGGGGGTGGGACCCGGCCCTGCACCGGGTTTTTTGGGGAGGGGGGGCCTGTAGGCCCCCTGGAACAGGGGGCCAGTTTTGCAGAAGGGGACCGTTTCGGCCTTTGGGAACCCTTTCGCCCCCCAAAACCCGGGACTGGGTCTGCGGGGGGAAAACCCCCGGGGCCCCTTGGTGCGCTCCCCAGCCGGCCCCTGGGGGCCCCGGGCCCCCCCGGCCCCCCGGGGGGAAAGCCCCTTTAGGGCCCCAAGGGCCCGGGCCCCGGGCCCGTTCAACCCCTCTTTACCAATGACATGTGAATTTTCCCCAGATTTTTCCCCGTCAATTTTTTACAATGGCGTTTATTTGTCCACTCAAAAATACATTTTCAACCCCGCCACCCAAAAGGGCATAAAAATGTGCAATTTTCCCGTGAAAAACCCTACCCTGTGCCCTAAAAACCCAAAACTTTTTCTTCTTTTCAACCCTGAAAAATCGTTCTTTTTTTCCCGGGCAGCAACGAGGGGTTTTGTGAAAAACAGCCTATCACACATCTCATATACCCACCAAACCAGCTAACCACACAGGACTTCCTTCAAAGAGGGCCTCCCCCCTGCCCAGTGTTCATAAAAAGGATCGACCCCCCATAAAACAAATGAATTTTTAAATTTTTTTTTAATTTAGTTTAAGGGTTTAAATTCCCGATTTAGTTTGGGTTTTCCCCCGTTTTTGCCCAAAATTTTTGTGAAAATGTTCCCCCTTTTGGCCAATTTTACTGAAATTGACTACAGTAAAAGCTGATAACACAAGTAAGAACAACGTTTAGATATTACTTTTTGTAGCTAAAAAGCCTTCTGTGAATATTTCCTACATTGTGAAATAACAAAAAATATCCGTCAGCAAAATCCTCTTCGCAGAAAAACAACTTTGTTTTATTCGAGTGAAATCTCGCACAGTAAAACTTTTTTAGCATGTGGCGCTCAAATTTAGGAAGAACTGCCACGTGGTTTTCCTTCAAAACCTTCATTAATTTTTTCAACCCCCCCCCAAAACTAAAAGCCTACAGCATATGGACAACTGCATGATGGTAACCTCTGTATATAGATGACTTTCCTGATGGGAAAACCCCCTGTATATAGAAAACTTTCAGATGGGTTTAAACCCCGTAATGGAAAATAAAATGTGGTTACCTCGAATTTTGGACACTACATGATGGTCAACCCCCCCCAAAAGGACGAATACATTATGGTTACCTTGTAATAGATGAATCATTATGGTCACCTCCATATATGACGAAAAACATGGGTGGGTTTCCTTGAAAATTTTTACGGGGCTACATGATGGGGATTTCCCTAAATGGACAACTACATTTTGGTTACCTTGTAAATAGATTACACTGATGGTCACCCCCGTAAATGGCCACTTTCATGATGGGGTTTCCTCCGGATATGGGCCCCTACATGATTTTTCCCCCCATATATGGGCGACTACATGATGGTTTCAGTCCCTCCCTTACAAAAAGAAAAAGCTGCTCAAACCCTAAAAGTGGAATCCTTTTCACCGCTTCTTTGCCTTTGGGTGAAAATGCACGCAGTGATCCGCACGGTTTTTCAGGTTCCCAGTTTCCTGCTAGACAAAACTTTTAGCAAAAAAAAGGGAAATTAGAACCAGCGATTTTTTCTTTTTTTTAAAAATTTATACCTTTATTTCCAATGTGGATGTGGGGGTAAGGGGATCGACCCAAAAACCCTTTCGGGCATTCACATATTGCCCTTGTTCAAAGGTAATGCTTACATTTTCTGTTTCGCCTTAAATAGCTAAAAGGGGCGGTACCACATTACGACGTCATTTCCCCTTCAAAATAAAAAATAACAAGCTAAAAAGCTACACTGTGGTATTACATTGAAATAATACATTTATTATATACAATGTGATGATGTTATAAAAGAGAATATAAAATCAGAATACATTATTTAAAATTTATAAGCTAAATCTTTTCTATAGTTCATTCCCGAAGGGAACCGTGTTTCTAGTTCATATATCCAGGCAGCTTGGGCGCAGACGCACTTTGTGCTGCCATTTCACTTCCATTTACGGGGCATTCTACCTTTTCTATTCCATAACAACGAAAATCTGTAAATGAATTTCCATGGCATTCTACGAAATGTTTGGTGACCCCTGAGTAAGTGCTTTCCCTTTCTTTATATTGGTTATATGTTCTGCAATGCGTATTTTTCCTTTTTCGGATTGTGTTTTCCTACATAGAGAATATTACAGGCTATGCATTGTACTACATTAAATAAGGTGATTTGGTCACAATTTATAAAATCTTTTATTTTGTATGTTTTTTTTTTGTTTGGTCCCATAAAACTTTCCTTTTAATGCTCAGTTTGCATACTTGCATCTTTTTTTGTTGCATGGGAAGAAGCCTTTTTAAAATTTATCCAAGTTTTGTTTGTTTCTTATCTGTAAATTTGCTTCTCATCACCTCATTTTGCTATGGTTTTGCTCCTTTTAGCTACCATTTTGGACTCCCCCATCTATAATATTTGCCATAAAGGGATCTTCTCTTTAAAATATTTAAGTTTTTATAAAATATCTTTTAATATCATTAAATTCCCGGCTATATTTTGTTGAGAAAACAATTCCTTTCTTTTTTTTTCTTTGTGTTTTTTGTTTTTTCCTTCAACAGGTTTTTTCCCGTGTCTTCCCTTGCATTTTCTTTTTGGCTTCCTGCATTATCTTATTTGTATAACCCTTTTTTTCCAGTCTACTGTCTATGATTTGTATCGTTTGTTTTTAAATCTGCTTTTTTCCGTGCATGCTCTCCGGCCTACTGTATTCCCCCAGTGGTATTGCATACTTTGTGTGTATTAGGTGACAACTGTCTGCGCGTAATATATGTTAAACCACTGGGGGTTTTCGGTATAATGTGGTCATGATTTTAGTGTCTTTTACTATCAATTCCACATCTAAGAAGGAAATCCTTTCCTCCTGTACTGTGTGGGTAAACCTTAAGTTGGCAGTATCGTATCGTATCGCTTTTCAGAGCTTGAACACACACAAACAGGAACCTCGGATTCAGATAGCTCATTAGCTGAAAGACCGCTCGTTATGAGCAGAAACACAACTGCTACAAAACAAAAATAAAAAGAAAATGGAAAACAAAAAAAACGGCATGCAAGAGGCGGAAGGAAAAAATTGCCAAAAACAAAAAAAAAAAAAGGGGAAACAACGAGGAAGAAATAAAATCATTTAATGAAAACAACGTTATAGTCCTTGCCCCCACAATACTAACGGAAGATCATATAAAGTTTAGAAAAGGGCCCCCAATTTTTCACCTAAAAGCCATGTCCATTTATTCAACACTATTTTAGGTAAACCCGGGGTTTACAAATCCAAAGGCTAGTTCCACGGTTAATTGCGGACGAAATTACGCCCGAAATTACGCCGTGTGGACGGGGGGCGGGGGCGGGAGGGGGACCTGACGGGGGGCCAGCACTTCCCCGGGGCCCCTTTGCTTGAATTGCCAGCGGCCTAACGCCGGTAATTCACTTTAAAATTTATCTCCCCGCCCGGCGGATTGCCGGCGGGAGAAGGAGACATAATCCATTTTTCTCTATGAGAACTGTGAATTACCATAATGAAGGGGGCCGTTTTCGCCCGAATTTGGCGCACTTCGGCGCATAATTACGGACCGAAATAGGCCCATTTTAACCCGTGGGAAAAAGCCCTTAACAGGGGGAAACGTTTTTTAAAAGCAAAGATAAGAAGAAAAAGAACACAAGATATTCAACAAGAAGAATTCTCATATCAAAAGAATATAGGATTACTTTTTTAGGGAACAACAATCAAAATTTAACAAAAGGGAAATTACAACAGGAAGAAAATATAGAAGAAAACACCATCGCGTCCATCACAAAGAGGGGAAAACCCCCCTTTTTTATCCGCTCAAAGCAAGGGGCAATGCCTGGTAATTTTTTTAAAACACCATGGAGAGGATCTAAAAAATTTTATAAAAAAAAAAAAAAACCAAATCAAAAAAACATGACCAAAGGGGAAAAAAATGGCATTTAAAAAAAATTAAAAGAAAAAAAAAATTTTTTAAATTTTAAGAGAGCGGACAAAGGGGATCCCAAGGTAGTTTTGGACGCTGATCTACACTCACCCGCCACTTTATTAGGTACCCATGCTTAATGGGTTTGGACCCTTTTGCCTTTAGAACTGCCTCAATTCTTCGTGGCATGATTCAACAAAGGGGTTCAACATTCAATTGGGACCAAGGGGCCCAAAGATGCCAAAAAAATATTCCCCCCACCATGACACCACCACCCCCCACCTGAACCGTTATACAAAGAGGTGGTTTGCTTTCTGTTGTTGACGCCAAATTTTGACCCTAACATCCGAAAGTCGAGCAGAAACGAGACTCCTCAGCCGGGCAACTTTTTTTTAAATCTTCTACTGCCCAAATTTTTGGGAGGAGCTTTTGGAAAAAAAGGGCCTCAGTTTCCCCGGTTCTTAGTAAAAGGGGAGTAAAAACCCGGTGGGGCCCCCTTTGTGCTTTTCCCCATTCCTAAAAGTTCGCCGTACTTTTCTTTTCGGAGTGCTTTTTCTGCCTCCCTTGGTTGAAAACAGGTGGCTTTTTTAAAAGTCACTGTTGCCTTTCTATCAGCTCAAAACCAGTCTGCCATTCTCCTTTGCCCCTCGGGCCCATCAACAAGGAAATTTCCCCCCACGGACTGCCGCTCACTGATTTTTTTTTTCTTTTTGGGGCCCAAATTCTCGGAAACCCCCTAAGCTGGTTTTTGGGGTAAAAAACCCGGGAGGTTCAGCAGTTTCTAAAAATACCCCAGCCCAAACCCTTCTGGCACCAACAACCTTGCCCGTTTCAAAGGCACCAAATCCCCTTTTCTTCCCCATACTGATGCTCGGTTTAAAACGGGCAGGAGATTGCCCTTGCCCATGTTTTACATGCCTAAATGCACTGAGTTCCCGGGCCTTGTGTTTGGGTTTAAATTAAATTTAAGGGGTTAACTGGCAGTTGGGAAACAGGTGTCCCTAAAAAAAGGGGCCCGGTAAGTGAAATAAAAAAATTTTGTGGGGTTAAAATATACGGAAAGAAAAACAACATCCCGGAAAACTTAAAAAAAACCCAACAAAAAGAAATAAAATCAAATTGGAAAGGTTGTTGCAGGGGGGTTTAACACTGGGGCATAAAAGAAAGAAAATAAAATTAATTTTAATGTAAAAAACAAAAAAAACCCCAGTTTTTTAAATAAGCCCCAAAAACTCACCAAAAAAAAAAAAAACTTTCCCCCAAATCTAAGACTCATGGGTGTCTAGCGCAAAAAGTTTGGGGATTAAACAAAAATTTTTTGGGTAATCGAAAACCTGCAACCATTAGTAAAAATTTGCACCAGGTTATTGGGGGGGACGAAACAAAAGTATTTAAAATTTTTTTCAGTGTTTTTGGGTGGGCCCCAAGTTATTCGTGGCTGAGCTTGATGTTTTTTAATTTTATATTCAAGCAAACCCCAACATCAAATTAAAGAATATTTTTAAAATTTCCTTTTAGGAAAAAAAACTTTTATAAAAAATTAAAATTTTTTAATCCGGGAAATTGTGGATTTCCTTTTTGGGCCAACATTTTTTTGTTTTTGGGAACAATGTATTTTTTTATCGCAGACGCTGGTTTTTTCCCTAGGGGAGCCACAGCGTCTCCTTTCTTTACAAACCTGGTGAGGGCCCGTGGGGGGGAGCACTATCCCATCTAAAAATTTTTGAAAAACCCCCTTTTTTGGGAAATTTTTGGGGTTCTGGTATGGGCGCAAACTCGCCCGACCTCCTCAAGAAATTGGGGTCGCGTTTTTTGGGGCCCGTCTAAAAACCGGACTTTATTTCTTATGTAAATCACAATACGCCATTTTAAAATTTTTACCCCCCACAGAAACGGGGAAAGGGATTAGAAAAAAGACACTAAAATCAGGGCCCCACTTTTAAAACCAAAACCCCCCATGGAAAACCCCTTATTACGCGCAGCATTTGCCCCACCCAATACACACCAAAGTACCCCAATATCCACGGGGGGAAAACAGTAGAGCAGGGAGAGCTTTGCAGGGAAAAAAACAGGAAATAACAAACAGATAAAAATTCATAGACAGTAGATTTAAAAAAGAGGTGTATACAAAAAAAAATAATCCGGGAAGCCAAAAAGAAAAACCCAAAGGTAAGCCCACGGGAAAACCGTTAAAGGGAAAAAGACAAAAAACAAAAAGACAAAAAAAAAAGGGAATTGTTTTTCAAAAAAATATAGCCAGGAATTTAATGTATTAAAAAGATATTTTATAAAAATTTTAAATATTTTAAAAGGAGAAGATCCCATACTGGCAAATATTATAGATGGGGGAGTCCTATGGTAGAAAGGAGCAAAACCTAGCAGATAGGGGATGAAAAACAAAATTTTCAGATAAAAAAACAAACAGAAACTTGGGTGAATTTAAAAGGCTTCTTCCCCTGCAACAAAAAAAAATGCAACGTTTTGCAAACTGAGCATTAAAAAAAGGGAAAATTTTTTTGGGGCCAAAAAAAAAACAAACATTTCAAAAATTTAAAAAATTTTTTTTAAATTTTGACCCCAATTTACCTTTTTTTTATGTAGTACAATGAATAGCCTGGGAAAATTCCTTTTTGTAGGAAGCAAATTTCCAAAAAGGAAAAAAAACGCATTGCAAACATATAACCAAAAAAAAGAAAAGGGGGAAAAGCATTATCAGGGGGGCACCCAAAAATTCTAGAATGCCATGGAAAAATTTATTTTTAAAAATTTTCGGTTTTTATGGGGAAAAGAAAAGGTTTGAATTTCCCCGTAAATGGAAAATGACTGGGGAAACACAAAGTGCGTTTCCCGGCCCAAGCTGCCCCCGGATATATGAAAAATAGAAAACCCCGGTTTTCCCCTTTGGGAAAGAAATATGGAACGATTTAGCTTAAATTTTTTCTAATGTATTTATTCATATTTCTTTTATAACTTTTATTTACATTGGGAAATAATAAATGTAATTATTTCCCAAAAATTTAAAACACAGTGTAGCTTTTTTGCTCTGTTATTTTTATTTGAAAAGGGGAAAATGACGTCTTAAAGTGATACCGCCCCCTTTTTGCTATTTAAGAGAAACAGGGAAAATGTAAGCATTACCGGGGAACAAGGGCAATTTGTGAAAAGCCCGAAACGGGTTGGTCGATCCCCTGTACCCCCTACATCCACGGATGGAAATAAAGGTATAAATTTTTAAACACAGAAGAATCGCTGGTTCTAATCTTCTTTTTGCTAAAGTACATGATGGTTACCTCTGTATATAGATGACTACATGATGGTTACCTCGGTATATGGATGACTACATGATGGTCACCTCCGTATATGGATGACTACATGATGGTCACCTCCGTATATGGATGACTACATGATGGTTACCTCTGTATATAGATGACTACATGATGGTCACCTCCGTATATGGACGACTACATGATGGTTACCTCCGTATATGGACGACTACATGTTGGACGACGACATGATAGTTACCTCTGTATATAGATGACTACATGATGGTCACCTCCGTATATGGATGACTACATGATGGTTACCTCTGTATATAGATGACTACATGATGGTCACCTCCGTATATGGACGATTACATGATGGTCACTTCCATATATGGACAACTACATGATGGTTACCTCTGTATATAGATGACTACATGATGGTCACCTCCGAATAGGACACTACAAGATGGTTACCTCTGTATATAGATGACTACATGATGGTCACCTCCGTATATGGACGACTACATGATTGTGACCTCCATATATGTACGACTACATGATGGCTACCTCAATATATAGATGACTACATGATGGACACCTCAGTATATGGACGATTACATGATGGTCACTTCCATATATGGACAACTACATGATGGTTACCTCTGTATATAGATGACTACATGATGGTCACCTCCGTATATGGACGACTACATGATGGTTACCTCTGTATATAGATGACTACATGATGGTCACCTCCGTATATGGACGACTACATGATGGTCACCTCCGTATAGGGATGACCACATGATGGACGACGACATGATAGTTACCTCTGTATATAGATGACTACATGATGGTCATCTCCGTATATGGACAACTACATGATGGTTACCTCCGTATATGGACGACTACATGATGGTTACCTCCGTATATGGACGACCACATGATGGTTACCTTCGTATATGGACGACTACATGATGGTTACCTCTGTATATGGACGACCACATGATGGTTACCTCTGTATATGGAATACTACATGATGGTTACCTCTGTATATGGACGACTACATGATGGTTACCTCTGTATATGGATGACTACATGATGGTTACCTCTGAATATGGACGACTACATGATGGTTACCTCTGTATATGGATAACTACATGATGGTCACCACCGTATATAGACTACTACATGATTATCTCCGTATACAGATGAATACATGACGGTTACCTCTGTATATGAAATACTACATGATATTCACCTCTGTATATGGAATACTACATAATGGTCATCTCCATATATGGAATACTACATAATGGTCATCTCCGTATATGGATGACTACATGATATTTATTTGTTAAACTTTGTTGAGCGGCTGATTATTATACAGCCAGGAGAGGAAGACGTTTACTTCTCTACCTGTTGCCGTCATTGATATTGATAAAACATTGCTCTATTACACTTTCTTTACAAAGAATTGAATGAATCGTAACCCCTGCCTACTTTCTACCAGAACAGATACAGAATTTGCACAATCCATGTTGTAGCGAATGTTGCTTCCCGGGACTTGTAGGAACCTTAGAACAAGTTGGCCACAGCTTCTTGCTTCTAACTTTCGTTAGTACAGTGGTATTAAGGATGCAGAGATACATGATGCAGTCAGGGGCTCACTCCTAAAAGGTCTCCCTGTTACATAAAAGATCTGCATTACAATGAGAAGGTTCAGTGACAGATAGGGCATTATGTATGTCTAGCAGTAAGACTGTCTTTGTGGGCCAGTGCAACCAATGAGAGCACTGTAGACAGAGCTGCAGATGATGTTGGTGCTATATAAATGACATAAAATAAATACTTAGCCCCTTCATGACAGCCGTTCATAATAATATGGCTGTTCGTTTTTTGCCCTCCCTGCCATAACTTTTTTTTATTTTCATACATAGGCAGGACAAAATATACTTTTTAATGGTGCCATTGACCATCCCATAGAATATACTGGAAAAGTGCAAAAAAAAAATTCTAAGTGGTGTGAAATGTGAAAAAAGGACTTGGGCTGTGTTTTTGGCGTTCACTCTGTGGTATAAATGACGTGTTTTCTGTATTCTACGATCACGGCAATACCAAATAGGTAGGGATTTTGTTTTGATATATGGTAATACCAGGGGCGTCGCTAGGCCGTTTTATCTGGGGCTCGTGCCCTGGATAAAATGACTGCTGCCCCAAACCTGCTCTGGACCAGAGCACCGGCGCCTGCTCAGTAAAAAAAAACTACTGTTGTGCTCTGCAGCAGGAACCTGGGCAGCAGCACAATGAACTGACTTCATCCAGGCACTGCCTTTCCTGGGCTGTGCCGCCTAGGAGCTGCCAGAGGAGCATCCCCACGTTGGCGGCGTGACGTCATAATGTTACCAGCGGGGTCGCTACTCTAGCAGCTCTTAGGCCACACAGCCCAGGCAGAAGAGCGGGGTGCTTGGCAGGGGAAAGAGGTTATTATTATTAATAATGTTATTATATTTCTCATTGGCAATGTAAAAACTTACCTACCTATGAAGGGGTGCCTATCTGACTATGGAGGGGACCTATATACCTGACTAATTATGAGGGGATCTATGTACCTGCCTGACTATGGAGGGGACCTATATACCTGCCTAGCTATGAGGGGATCTACGTACCTGCCTAACTATGAGGGGATCTACATACCTGCCTAACTATGAGGGGATCTACATACCTGCCTAACCATGAGGGGATCTACGACCTGCCTAACTATGAGGGGACCTATATACCTGCCTAACTATGAGGGGACCTATATACCTGCCTAACTATGAGGGAACCTATATACCTGCCTAACTATGATGGGACCTATATACCTGCCTAACTATGAGGGAACCTATATACCTGCCTAACTATGAGGGGACCTATATACCTGCCTAACTATGAGGGAACCTATATACCTGCCTAACTATGAGGGGACCTATATACCTGCCTAACTATAGAGGGGACCTATATACCTGCCTAACTATAGAGGGGACCTATATACCTGCCTAACTATGAGGGGACCTATATAGCTGCCTAACTATGATGGGACCTATATACCTGCCTAACTATAAGAGGATCTATGTACCTGCCTAAATATGAGGAGAATTATATACCTGCCTAAATATAGAGGGGACCTTTATACCTGCCTGACTATAAGGGGACTTATATACCTGTCTAACTATGAGGAGACCTATTTACCTGCCTAACTATGAGGAGACTTATATACCTGCCTAAATATAGAGGGGATTTATATACCTGCCTAACTATGAGAGGACCTAAGTACCTGGCTAAATATAAGGGGACTTATATACAAGTCTAATTATGAGGGGACTTATATACCAGCCTAAATATAGAGGGGACCTATGTACCTGTCTAACTATGAGGGGACCTACAGTATCTACCTAACTAAGGAGGGGACTTATATACATACCTAGGGGGACCTATTTACCTGGATACTTTTCTACTGAGGGGACGCATATATTTACCTACTAAGGGAGCCTATATACCTATTTATTATAAACACTACAAAAATGATGACAGTATTAAACTCTATTTCCTGTACCCCCTAAAGCTCATGGCTGTGGCTTTTCTTCTGGGGGTTGTCACGGGGGGTCGCTGGTGCCGCTGCTCCCCGCGATCGCCCCTCTGCCCGCAGGGGGACCGGCGCGGGTGCCGCGGCTGCCCGCGACCATCCCTCTGCGGTCCTGGCCCCTGCGCCGGGTCATTTACCCGTCCTCGCTCCGGTGAACGCTGCTCCGGCCTGTCCCGGCCGCCGCGCGCGTGCCCACTGCTTAAGGCGCGCGAGACAGCTTCTCTAGATTTAAAGGGCCAGCGTCCCGATAATTGGTCAATTGTCGGGGCGCTGGTTCTATTTAAGGAATACGCTCCCAGTACTTCCTGCCAGTCCGTTGGTGTGTTTTTCCGTGTTTTAGAGAGTATTGAGTTCTGTCTTGATTACCCGTGTACCAGTCCGCTTGCTTACGTTTCCTGACCTTGCCTGTTTGCCGCTGCCCTGACCGTCTGCCCGTCTCTGACTACGAACCTCTGCCGCCTGCCCTGACCTTCTGCCTGTCCCCGACTACGCCTCTGGATTACGTCTCTGTACCACGCTGTACCCCGGCCACCATCGCAAGTAAGTCACGTCAGGGGTAGCGACCTGATAGCCTCATGCCGCAGCAAGTCCATCCCGCTTAGCAGCGGGCTCTGGTGAAAACCGGGGGCTACTTAGACTCCGCTCCCTGGCATGGCTTAACTATCATCGCTTGCGGTGGTCCAACGAATCCACCTCTGCATTACAGGGGTGCAAGGAATGGCGTTCAGGCCACAAAATATGATCCTGGGGGTATGGGCCACAGCTTCAGGCCAACCACCAGGGGGTTGGTCCTTTTTCTTTCCCCCCCCAGGACATTGTACCTGTTAGCTGTGGCTTATAGCCCCCACCTATCACCCCATGAGGCGTTTGTACAGAAATAGGGAATAGGATTCTAAGATGTGTGTGGTAAATTCTGCAGAGACGAGTCGTGGCCGGGAGAAGTCATCATGATGTCTGTGCATAAAGGAAAAAAAACAAGGGAAGGCGACCCTCGTCAAAAAAAGACGTCCCAGTAGTCACTGGCTGTTTTTCACATAAATTTTTTTATGTTGCAAACCCGTGTAAAATTGGTCACTATGTGGGGGCCGCATTTGGGTCATGGTCTGGCGCATTTTTTGGTTGTAGTGGTAAAATTTTGGATTTGAGGGCCCTTTGGGTATTTTTTGTTTTTTTAGTAACAGTATGACAGTAATACTGCTCCATGTATTATCTGGTGACCATATTATTTAGAAGTATTGCACTATTATACATAAATTAGTAGTTTTGAAAATGAAAAATTTGTCATTGGTGATTTTCATTACACAGGTTTCTGGGGGAAGGGTAGGATCTATTTGGAATCCGTGAAAAATTTAATGGCAGGAAAAGTTTTTTTTCCTCTGTAAAAATACGCCACGTTCCAATGTACCATAAAAAAATGCTGTGGAACTAGCCCTTGGTAAAATTTTTAACAGGGGGCCCGGGCCCTGGATGTTTTAAAACCCCTAGCAATCCCCCTATTAGTCCCATAAAAAAAAAACATTCTATATTTCTGTGTTTCCCCACAACCGGCAGCATCAGCAACCCAAAAACCCATGACATTTCCCACAACTGCTTGACTGTAGGCAAGAACATTTTTTTGTACTCTCCCTGGTTGCCACCAACCGCTTATACCACCTGACCCCAAAATAAAGTATCTTTGTCTCATCAACACGGACAAGATTCCGCAATGGCTATCTTTTTGGGAGGGGGGGGGAAAAAAGTAAAATCCGGGTTTTTATAAAAACTGTGAATTCCGTAATGATGGGGCCTTTTCGGGCCGTAATTGGGACTTCGGGCGTAATTCGGGCCCCTTTAAAAGGCCCTTTTAAAGGCTTGTGAAAATGTTTTAGTTCAAATTATATAGAGAAAAGGCGACAAAATTTTTTTTTCCTAAATTACCAAAAATTATATTCGTTTTGGGAATGTTGCCAATATCTGTTTTTATGTAAACAGTGCCTTACTTCTTTGGGTCGTCATGGCAAGGCCTGTTCTGAGGGAACCCGTCGTTCACCTGTATGGGGCTTTGGGCCCTGTGCTGCAGCTCAGTTTCAGGGTGTTGGCATCTTCTTATAGCCTAGGCCATCTTTATGTAGAAAAAAAAAAATTTTTTTTTTTAGTCCTTGCAGTTTTTTTCCAAAAGGGTGCCATGTTGAATTTCCAGTGACCCTTGAGAGAGTGTGAGAGTGTAACACCCAAATTTAACAAACCCCGCTCCCCATTTCCCCCTGAGAATTATAACCTAACGAACAATGACATAATGGAGGGAAAATGGCAACTTGGGCACAATTTGTGCATTTTCTCTTAGAGGTGTACTCACTTATGTTTTCCACCGGTTTAGACATTGGTGGCTGCATGATGAGTTATTTTGAGGGCACAGCAAATTTACACTGTTATAGAAGCTTTACCTGACTATTTACATTATAAAAAAGTGTCAGATTCCGAGTTTCCCATGAAAAGAAAATACAATTTTTAAAAAAATGTGAGGGTTTGTATTTACTTTTATGACATATTGTATATTTTTTAAACCTTTTATGTTCACCACCCCATGCCTTGAAATTATTTTTAGGGGTTTCAGAACCCCACCCCCCTTTGATTACAGGTTAGTGTGATGATGTCATCACACCAGTCTGTATAAATTGAAGCGAGATTATGCCGGTGGAATAGGCAGGGAAACAATGTGCAGTAGCTTTGGGGTGGGCTTATTGGATCAACTTCTCTGGTAGCCCTAGGCACCCCAGTGCCACACTGTCCTGGAATGTCCCTATAATGTCAAGTTGCGGGCACAGTTTGCATAACCCCCATCTATTTTGATGCAATTTCTGTGAAAACTCTAGGAACAATCAGGAGAGTTGGTAAGTTTGTGATAATGAAGAGGCTGTTTAGAAGGGCTCTCCTAAGAACAGGACGTGTCAGTCTAATATTAGGGTTAGTAACCAGAATAAAAACTGCAGGATCTCAGAATTTGTTTCTGAAATAGATTGTAAATTGAAAAAAAATTACCAAAATGCTTAAGAAATTTAACATAACATGATTTTTACAATAGCTACTCAACACGTTTCTCGCCTGCATCGGTGGTAACACGTCTCCTGAGGTAGCGCTAGTGCAGGTGAGAAACGCGTTGAGTGGCTATTTTAAAAAGTTGGTGTAAAGGTTTAAGTTCTTTTACCGATGTTGTTTTTAACGGAATAAAACCTTATTTTTAGCGCCATACTCTTGCCTCACTGAGGTACTTTTATAACGAACGCCAGGGCATCTATTTTTTCCGATATATCCTACAGATTACGCCCGCTGCCGTGATTTTACGGCTTTGGAGAGAAGACCCGTGGTTGCCGTTACAAGGCTCGAACCAAGAGCCTACTTTGCGCTTATAAGAGTTGTGCCTCTAGACTACAAGCACAACTCGGTAAGGTGAGCATTCTGTTCACTGTAACCTTTTTTTTTATTATATATGTACTTTCACCATAATAGTGCTCCCTATATTCTGTTATATTTTTGCATAAGCAGGATAGATAACCTGCTGTATCTTTGCATTGAAGCAGAATCACAACATAAATGTATCTGGTAAGAAAGTTTATGTACCTTTGCCGATATGTTTAAAGCTAATCAATGAGATGGGAATACCCCCTATTCCCCCTACTCGTTAGTCCTTCTTTTCTGTTGTCACTTAATTACAGCTTTAAGAAAGCTGGATGACAACCAATTTGGGCGAGGTTACATGTCCTGAAGTGTTTGTCACCAGCTTTGTCAGGTTTCTGAATGGTCAGAGCAGGACAAGGAATATTCCCACAAACCTGCAGAGTATAGAATCCTCCATGCGCTCATGACCGCATCTTTGGCTGCAGATTTCTGCTGTCCCTCCATGATGCGCTGCCAGCATTCCTCTCATAACATGCAAGATTATATCTGAGATGAGGGAAAACTGATTCAGTTTCAGGAACGTGACTCAACACAATGAAAAAAAAAGCAACAATGTTATCCTTGTATTAATAGTCCCAATTGTCTGATGATGGGGTTAAGGCATGGACACACTTCTGACCTCACTGCTGACCCTGCAAGCACTCCGTTCATGGTGGAAATGTACTGAATTTGTCTTGTCTTTTCTATGGTGCGCCTGTATTTTGCTCTTTTTCATTCCATTATTGACTGAATAGGAATAAAGCAGAGAATTGGAAGCTCCTGGATCCAGCGGGGCAAGCACTGTCCAGGTATTCACTGCCCTGATATCAAAGTATAGCTGTTATCTCAGCTGGGGCATAGAATGAGAGGATACAAATACAACATACAAAGTTGAGTCACATTATCCAGAGTAAACTCTGTGTGTAGCACAAACAGCAGCTAGAAGGGCTGGGAGTGACTCAGTAAGGTCCTGGTAGGTTGTCACAGGTATCTGGAACCACAGCTGCTGGAGGGTCCATAGAGCCAACACCACCATCCAGGGGCTCCCACAGATGCTCAGTTGGGATCAAGTCTCAGGAATTAGAGACAGAGTAGTACTTAGAAGCCATGGTCATTCTCGTCCAACCAATGTCAGGTATTTCAGGTGACATATCGCATTTTCTTGCAAGGTTGAAAGTGTCTTCCATATGAGTTGCCCAGAAGATGCCACAAAAACATTCCCCAGATCACAACTCTGCCAACACCAGCTTGTGTTCTTCCAACAATGGTTGCAAGGAGTTTGTTCTCTGATGTTTCTTGATTGACACACCAACCTCTGACTGTTCAATGAAGCAGAAAACATGGCTTATTGGTAAAGGCAAATATTTGCCAATCAGCGGTGGTCCAATTACGGTTTTGCCCTGAAAATTGAAGCCATTTTTTGCCGATGCAGCTTGGTGAATAGTGGAGCAGTGACCAGCTGTCTACTTCATAGCCCCATACACAGTAGGGTTTGGCGAACTAATGTTTTAGACACAAGTCTAGTAGGCCTGTGATTCATTTTGTCGGTGAGGTGCTTCACTGTAGCGTGTCGGTCCACGCTCATGGGCCTTCATAGCTGTCATGCACCTCGCAAGTGGTTCTCCACAGTTTCCACATCACTTATTCACAATGGCGCCATTTATCCACTCACAATACACTTTTTCCACAGCAGCCGCCAACAGTTCACAAACTGCAGAGTTTCAGAAATACCACCACCGTTGATCTGAAGCTAATAGTCATTCTATTTTGCAACTGTGATAAATTGCCCCTTTTGCCACTGATAGCATATGTGTGCAGACAGCCCATCGTACACCTTATATACCTTCTAAGACAGCTCACCACACCTGACTTCACTGCCAATGTGGAAAGTAGGAAATGGTCATAATAATATGACATTCACTTGTGAAGGCCTCTTCACGGTGTTGCCAACGTAGTCTTCAGACCAGACTGTGACTATCATTGCATCCAGGATAAAAGTTAAACTCCATAATGAGAGCGGTGGTGGGAGTCAGTGAAGCACTTGTAGCTGGACTTCTGGCTCCTAGCCCAATGTCATGCAAACTTCTTCTGATGGTTCGTGTGGACACTGTTTGCCACTCTAGGCTGATGATGTGACATCCGATTTCATGTGCAGTACAGGATGGATCAGTATGCACCATTCTTCCAATGAGATGATCCATCTGTACAGGGGTTCTCCTCCGCGCACCTCTTGTTGTCATTCACTTCATCATTGTACTCCCAATCACCCAGACATGCAACACTGACCAGTGCTGACACCTCGGCCTAGGCGTTCTACCGAAGTAATTATTATTATTTATTTTAAGGCACCATTAATTCCAGGGCGCTGTACTGTAAGGGTGTGTTCTATCCGTGTGTACATACGTTATTAGATGCGTGTTTGGATCCGTCTTTCAGATCCAAGCACGCATCTAGCAATTAGCAGTGTGATTTTACATTGCTTGCAATGTAAAACACGCATCGGCATGTTTACTTGCATGTTTCCGATGCGTCTTTCGGATCCGTTCAAATAATTAACACTATGGGCGACATGTATGAATCTCGCCACGTCGGAGCGCACGTTTTCGCCGATTTCAAGCGAAAGCTGCGCCTCATCTATGTCGGCGCCCGAGGTGCGCTCATACATGCGGTGAAAAGTCCACCGCGCCTCGCCAGTGTGTGAGGCGCAGTGCGGGACTTAGGCACAGTGCGGGACTGCGCCTAACATGTATTCCGATTCGAGACAGGCTGGAAAACAGCGAGAAATCATTAAACATGTTAGTGAAGAGCAAAAAGAGTTGTCTTGCAAATGAATGAATAAAGTGAAAAATCAAAGCTGTCTAAAAACAATTAAATGTAGTGAAAAAGTGGATCATCTAAAATTAAAGGGAAACTATATAAGATCGCAAAAGAAATAAATCTCAGCTCTCAGCTCCGTGAGGCATGGAGTATGAATCAAAAAAACGTTTTTATTTGGTGTAAAACATTATCTGAAACAGAGCTCAATACGCCAAAACGCATCCAAACACTCACCTGCAAGTTGGATTCATGTTGGATTCGTCTTGGTTCCGATTGACGCAGCGTTTTTGGATCCAATTTTGAGATCCAAAATGGATCCAAAATTGGATCCAAAAACGCTGTGTGAACATACCCTAAGTCCAAACAAAGTACAAGGGCAACACTAAGGGCAACATATATGAACGGGGCTGCGCCAGTTTTCAGCTGTACTTTGAGCCATAAAAGAATTTATGAACAGGCGCACTCCAAACTTTGGCGCGATAAGTCCCTTTGTAATGCTCCAAAGTTTAGGGGCGTTCTGGGGGCATCGCACCACATTCCTAGGAGTAGACACATTTATGATTCTTTGATGCCAAATCTAGACACAGAACAGTTAGAACAGCCAGACCAGGGTAAAGGTGGTGCCTGAGCCAGACTTGTGGTATTGGCTCTACACTGCCCTGTATGTATGACCTGCAGAAGAACAGCCAGACCAGGGTAAAGGTGGTGCCTGAGCCAGACTTGTGGTGTTGGCTCTACACTGCCCTGTATGTATGAGCTGCAGAAGAACAGACCAGGGTAAAGGTGGTGCCTGAGCCAGACTTGTGGTATTGGCTCTACACTGCCTGTATGTATGACCTGCAGAAGAACAGACCAGGGTAAAGGTGGTGCCTGAGCCTGACTTGTGGTATTGGCTCTACACTGCTCTGTATGTATGACCTGCAGAAGAACAGCCAGACCAGGGTAAAGGTGGTGCCTGAGCCTGACTTGTGGTATTGGCTCTACACTGCTCCTGTATGTTTAACCTGCAGAAGAACAGCCAGACCAGGTAAAAGATGGTGCCTGAGCCAGACTTGTGGTATTGACTCTACACTGCCCTGTATGTATGACCTGCAGAAGAACAGCCAGACCAGGGTAAAGGTGGTGCCTGAGCCAGACTTGTGGTATTGGCTCTACACTGCGCCTGTATGTATGACCTGCTGAAGAACAGCCAGACCAGGGAACGGATGGTGCCTGAGCCAGACTTGTGGTATTGGCTCTACACTGCACTTGTATGTATGATCTGCAGAAGAACAGCCAGACCAGGGTAAAGGTGGTGCCTGAGCCAGATTTGTGGTATTGGCTCTACACTGCCCTGTATATATGACCTGCAGAAGAACAGCCAGACCAGGGTAAAGGTGGTGCCTGAGCCAGACTTGTGGTATTGGCTGTACACTGCCCTGTATGTATGACCTGCAGAAGAACAGCCAGACCAGGGTAAAGGTGGTGCCTGAGCCAGACTTGTGGTATTGGTTCTACACTGCCCTGTATGTATGACCTGCAGAAGAACAGTCAGACCCGGGTAAAGGTGGTGCCTGAGCCAGGCTTGTGGTTTTGGCTGTACTCTGCTCTGTATGTATGACCTGCAGAAGAACAGCCAGACCAGGGTAAAGGTGGTGCCTGAGCCAGACCTGTGGTATTGGCTCTACACTGCATCTGTATGTATGACCTGCAGAAGAAAAACCAGACCAGGGTAAAGGTGGTGCTGAGCCAGACTTGTGGTATTGGCTCTACACTGCCCTGTATGTATGACCTGCAGAAGAACAGCCAGACCCGGGTAAAGGTGGTGCCTGAGCCAGACTTGTGGTATTGGCTCTACACTGTCCTGTATGTATGACCTGCAGAGGAACAGCCAGACCAGGGTAAAGGTAGTGCCTGAGCCAGACTTGTGGTATTGGCCTACACTGCGCTGTATTTATGACCTGCAGAAGAACAGGCAGACCAGGGTAAAGGTGGTGCCTGAGCCAGACTTGTGGTATTGGCTCTACACTGCCCTGTATGTATGACCTGCAGGAAAACAGCCAGACCAGAGTAAAGGTGGTGCCTGAGCCAAACTTGTGGTATTGGCTCTACACTGTGCCTGTATCTATGACCTGCAGAAAGAACAGCTAGACCAGGGTAAAGGTGGTGCCTGAGCCAGACTTGTGGTATTGGCTCTACACTGCCCTGTATGTATGACCTGCAGAAAAATAGCCAGACCAGGGTAAAGGTGGTGCATGAGCCAGACTTGTGGTATTGGATTTACACTGCCCTGAATGTATGACCTGCAGAAGAACAGCCAGACCAGGGTAAAGGTGGTGCCTGAGCCAGACTTGTGGTATTGGCTCTACACTGTGCCTGAAAGAGTGACAAGAAGAGGAACAGCCAGACCAGGGTAAAGGAGGTGCCTGAGCCAGACTTTTAGTATTGGCTCTACACTGCGCCTGTATGTATGAACTGCAGAAGAACAGCCAGACCAGGATAAAGGTGGTGCCTGAGCCAGACTTGTGGTATTGGTTCTACACTGCCCTGTATGTATGACCTGCAGAAGAACAAGTTCATACATCCTGGTGCAGTCTACACTGCCTTAAATTGATTTAGAACTGGTTTATCAGCGCCAGGATTCATACATGTCACCCTAATTGACTAACAACTGGTACAGAGCGAGCGAAGACCCTGGCCGTGGAGGCTTACAAACTACAAGCAATAAACCAGGGGTCTCAGTTTAAGGATTCTGTCCCTCTCAGTTTGCAATGAATGGTGATACCTTCTACGGTGACAAACAGGAGGCATCGCACAATCGCTTGATCTTATTTTCATGTGGCTAAAAAACGTTGCTTTAAATCCGGCTTTTATGTTCCTCCACGTTCCACAGATTGGAGCTCGGTGGAATCAATGAGAAAGTTCCAACCAACTCTCCTTACAAAATGTAGAAGTTTCTCCAGAAGTAAGACACCCACCTATCAAGCATTGATATCATATCCTATCAATATGCGACCAGGGTTTGTGGTGGGAAAATCCATGTAAATCTTATCTGTGCTTTCAGGTAACTTTTCACAATAAGTTGTTGTGTGTACATGAGGAGTAGCTCTATTACAGTAGCTAGATTTCTGGAGCAGGGTTGTTGATCCAGGGATCTTTTCTACTTTCCAATTTTGGAGTCAGGAAGGCTTCTACCTCATGAAGTTTTTTGCCTTCCTCTGGATCAACACCACAGGATAACAGGCTCAATTAAATGGTCATATGTCTTTTTTCATGCTTACAAACAAGACTTGTGCTTCACATGGGCAAAAGTAAAATGCAACTCAAATCCAAGTGCTTTGGTTTGGGTTGGCCTCAATCTATTTTTAGCAAAAATCTTCAAAAAAATCAACTGTAACCTTAAACCTAAGTCAGGGTTAGGGTTTGTTTAAGGCGTTTGAAGGGCTGACTTACTGGTCCAGTGATGCAGTGCTGCTGCTTCAACCAAATTTCCGGTCTGATGTCCCATCCGACTTCACTTCCTGTTACTTCAGTGTAGGCCCAATGTTATAGTAACCGTAATTAATGTCAAAAGTTTTACTCCGCATCACTTTTGCTTACAACAACATTAGGCTTATGCGTAAAGGGTTTTTTTCACTACAAAGATTAGCTTTCAATATGTAGGGAACATTAAATCAAGACTTTTTCCAAATACATTCCTATTTTGATATAACCTTGGTCAGGAGGTAAAAGAGATTTTATCTGCTCTGAGTGCACACAGCTTTCTCTTGTTACTGCCCTGCTCTCCGTTCATGATTAGACAGAGAGCAGGGAGTGATGCTACCAGGTTGACAGCAGCTTGAGAGTATTATCTCTAACAAACAAAGGAGAATCATTACTTTTAATTGTTTACTTTGAGCGCTCTGGCCTTCTGAACTATTGATAACATCTCCTGCAGTCATATCACTGCAATTAGAAGGGCTGGGAATACAGAGTTGATATGCTAATCACCGCTATAAAATAACCTACAGTCTGACCCAGAAGAGTGAGATAGAGTGAATCTAAAGCTGCATGTGGCTCTGTGAAACAGTATGGTGAGACAACCCTTTTAAACAACAGGAAATTATGTCAGAGAGGATGACAAATCGGAATTTAGGCTGCAATAGGGGAGTCTCTTCACTGGACCATTAAGATAACCTCTAAATCTCCTTAGACAACCTTAACCCTATCCCCAATTTAGGGTCAGGTTGAAAGGAGTTTTTTGCCATGCTGTTTCACAGTCATAGGCAGCTTCAGCTTTAAACTGCTTGGTCAGGCAGTGGGTGGTTCTATAGCAGTGATTATCACATCAGTTCTGCTGTTCATAGCTGAGCCTGTTACAGTGAGATGAATGCTGGAGATTTAGGGGGACATGTCTGAAAACTGCCTTGTTCTAAGACTTTTCTTGTTGCCCATAGCAACCAATCAGAGCACCCCTTTCATTTTCTCAGAGCATATGAAATGAAAGGGGAACGCTGATTGGTTGCTATGGGCAACAAGAAAAGTCTTAGACCAAGACAGTTTTCATACATGTCCCCCTTAATCTGTAAAGCAAACTCCTAGGAGTGAAAACAAATGCTTTTAATTATTCTAATATTGTTAGAGATAAGATCCCTGCTCCGCTTCTCAGTCCTATCATGGTGAAGTCACTCCCTGCTCTCTTTCTGATAGAAATAGAGATATGGACAGTAACCAAGAGACACTTGTGTGCACTGAGAGCAGATACAATCTTTCTTATCTCATGACTATGGCAATATTAAAAGAGCAGCGTATTGGGAAAAAGTCTTCAATTACCATTCTCTTCGCATTGAAAGCTAATCACTGTAGTGAGACAATCCCTTTAAAGTTGATTCCTCTTACCTCAGTCCTGTTTTCTTGGTTTCATTTTGAATCCACTGTTTACTGGCTTCTACTAGATTGCAGTAGAAGCCAGGTCTGTAGCTATAGCAACCAGTGTTGGCAGCCTATCAGGAGAGATCAAACAGGTCTTTAGCTATAGCAACCAGTGCTGGCAGCCTATCATGGGAGATTGACCAGGTCTGTAGCTATAGTGACCTGAAGAGCTGATGCAGCCCATACAACAGGGGATATCTAGGAATAGGTAGGACACAGTTAATGGAAACATATTGCAAAGTGACTTGTTTTTGCAAGATCTTTAACATAAAAAGCCATCCTTGTAGTGAGACAACCCCTTTAAGGTAAGGCATACGATTACATAAACAATTTGGGTTACGTAATTTTTTTTTACAAGTTCGGTCAAACCTATTTGAACCTGAACAGGGCCCCACTCAAGCAAACTATTCCAAACTATGCAGCTATGTAACTAAATATTTTTATACATGGACTCGGGTGCAGATATTGGTATTCAACAGGAACCAGTAAAGTTGGCAGAATATCCATGCAACATGTAAGCAACCTGCAGCGCGTGTGATTTATTATTTATGGACTTTCTTCTGCAGCACGTGAATGGGAATTTTTGGCTCCCGCGTAATAGCGCAATACTGCATTCCTGACAATATACTGCATGGTATCCTGCCCCTATGGTGAACTTAGTCTTCCATGTTTCTTTTGCCTGTAGCGTTGTATGGTTATTATCATTTCAGTTATTTCATTACAGATAATAGTGACAAGATTGGGTTTATCATGGACCTCAGCATTTTTACTTGCTGTAATTAGATAAGAGTACTGGCAATGCTGACATATATAGAAACACATGGTGCAAAACACTCCACTTATTTGAGCTCTGGGGTTATAAACAATTGCAATAGTCCATAGTAACCATGAGAACTGAGATGTATCATAATATCTCGTATAATACATTCAATTGGATCAGATAGAAGAATCGAAACAGATGTAATGATCAACTCAAATACTGAGCACTGAACGAAAACGCCCAACATCTGATATGTGTGAAAGACAAAGCCCTGGAGTAAGGCATCTCACAACATTCACTGCAGTCTGCGGAGACAACGTAACATACTAGAGGCGTTATAAGGGATTGTGTGGGCAGCTTAGGCTATGACTCTTTAAAAGGCATGGGTTGGATGTAATATAATATAATGGGTAAGGTAGGGTGGGTGCTCACTGTGACAGGTGAAGGGGGCTACGTTGGCAGCAATCTTCTTATGTGTGATGCCGTTAGGTCATTTTTAGTTAGTACTGGAGAATTAACAAGGTTGGCACCAAACCAGTGTTGGACTGAAGTTCCTTGGGCCCACCAGAGGAAATTATTCTGAGGGCACATCCTCTATCTTTACAGAATATGTGCATGTTCGCCTTTAAGTTTTTTTTGTAAGTCTACTTCAAAGTAATGATTGCACTTGAAGGGTTTCAGAGCATATTTGGTGATTGGTTCTATAGTCTGCTCTAAATGAGGTTGTCTTCTCCTAGACCACAAGTGTCAAACACAATCGGAATCCGGACCACCACATCATTTTGTGTGGCCCTCAAGAGCTTAGACACAGTGAGCAGGAATGAACAGAGCCAAGATACAGAAGCAATGGCTCTCCACTTTCACCAGGATATGCAGTCAGCACTTGGCAGACATGGTGACGCCAGTACAGGGAGCAGGCACCATCTTGGATGTGTACCTCTACACTACTGTGTTCAACAACCCTTAGGCAATGGCACAGCTTTGACAGGCTCTATATAGGCAACATAGCCAACCTCCAGGCCCTTCAAAGGCCCTTTAAAGGGCAACCATAATGCTGGTGTGGTGACCATGAGTTTGACATCCCTGCCCTAGACCTTTGGAACCATGATTGGGTCAGAGCTTGGTTCAACTGGAGGATCATCTGATTCTCTTATGGACCAGTTCAACCCTACTCACCACACTTTACTGTCTAAAGTAGTGGTGGATACCATTAATCTTTGCATTCAAGGGTGCAGCCATTGGAGTTGATGTACGCTAAATCATTGCAGTGGGTCTTCTTCAGGATACTTTTATATAGTTATCCCTGGAATGTAAGATTTTAAAACCAAATTAGATGCATACTTGCATTGTCAGAAGGAAGTTTTTAGGATCCACCCTATATCTATATAGAACATGTGTATGTCCACTTTTAGTTGCAATATGGTTTTAATAGGTTTGTAGTAAATACCCCCACCTCCCTCCCAAGATGCTGACCCTAGTGTCAAGTGATTGCCTTCAAAGTCATATGCCAGTGGGGATGTTATCTGTTGTACCTTCTGGGTCAACTATTCTGACTGAGTCAGGCCCATCTGAGGAGATTAAAAAGGGTTGCTTAATGAAGCCACTTGCTGTTCAGAGAATGTCCAAACGAAGAGGAAATGTCTTAAGATCATATATGTCAGTAAAGATGTCCATAGAGACATAAAGAGGTTTCTCCAACTTGTAACGAAAAAAATTAAAAAGAGCAGAAAATGGAATAAAATAGCGAGTTGACCTAAACTACTTTCAAGCCATGAGTGATCCAGCACAGAAGCTCCAGCATCCACCCCAGTCATTAACTAATGGACATGTGATCACTGCCACCAATCAGTTATATATCAGGTCATGTGATGATGCCAGGAGTACAGCACATGAGGGAACGGCCCTGCACATGACCACTGATTGGTTGCTGCGTTCAGATGCCCTCCTTTAATAAACTTGAATGACCAGTTTTGCTTCTATGATGAATTTACAGTGGATTAAAGAGCTGAATACAGATTTTTTTTTGTTTATCTTATTGGTTGTTCTTCTTACTTTGTTTTTCCAAGTGTTGGAAACCCCCTTTAAAGGGTAAAATTTCATATTTAATAAATCAGGACACATTTTGTAGCCATAGACTGAAGCAGTGCAAGCCTAATCAATGCGTGATTGTCTGTTCTGTTTTCAGCTATGTACACCTTTTTGGTAGATAGGAAAGCGCAGAACACAAATTTTATCCCACAAATGAAGTGTATATGACCATAAAGTAATCAGGAATTGCCAAAACTTGCCCTGCCCTAGAATATAGCCAGGGCCAGAATAACGGGTAGACAAAGGTAGGTGACCGCTTTGGGTTCCACCTCATGTTTGACAAAAAGGGTGCAAGGATGTATGGCATGGACTCAAAAGCTGAGCCTGCACCATACATTGGTGTGTAATGGCTGTTATTTACAGCTGGCTCCTGCCTTCAATGGTAGAGAGCAGAGATAACTCATATTTGCCATTTAACTACTTAGATGCTGGGATCAGTGTAGCTATGGCCTCTAGATGGTTAAACATATTCAATTGGCTTCCACACTATTTTGGGGTGCCAACTGGTATTTTGGACAGCCAGAGGTCTAGTTGTTACACATGACAGGAACCCTCCTGGCATTGTGTCCTCACCTGCTTATTAGATCAGCAGGAGTTTCTGTGTTATGCCTGTCTTGTTGTCTTTGTTTGTTTGGAGTGGTTTCATGACAACTGCTCAGGAGTTTTTTTTAACATACTATCTAAACTTAGATAACTACTTACAACTAAAAAATATCAACACTTATGTAGCTATGTTAAATGTCTAGATTCAGTCTGAGGACAATTTCAGGATCAGGAACTAAATATTCCGTTACGGCAGATTGATAAATGCCTTATGGGTTTCAAAGTCTGCATCAGAAAGGAGAAATGAAGGTAAACCATAGTCTATTCCCCTTATTTGTTGCACATCCTTCCAATCTTTGGTTGACCTTGATGGACATACAGTATCTCAGAAAAGTGAGTACACTTTTCATGGGAAAACACTGAGGATATGACACTTTGACACAATGTAATGTAGTCAGTGTACAGCTTGTACAACAGTGTAAAAATAAAAATAACTCAATATGCAGCCATCAATGTCTAAACCGCTGTAAACTAAATTGAGGACACCCCTAAGTGAAAATGGACAATTTGTGCCCAAAGTGTCAATATTTGTGCAGCCACCATTGATTTCCAGCACTGTCTTAACTCTTTTGGGCATGGAGGTTGAACTAGAGCTTCACAGGTTGCAGCCACTGGAATCCTCTTCCTCTCCTCCATGATGATATCATGGGGATGGTGGATGTTAGAGACCTTGCGCTCCTCCACCTTCCATTTGAGGACGCCCAACAGATGCTCATTAAGGTCAATAGGGATCATGCTCTGCTTGAGTATGTCACAGTACATGTTGGCATTCATGGTTATGCAAACTGTTTGCAGGCTTTCTTATGCATCATCTTTAGAAGAGGCTTAATTATGGGGCGACAGTCATGCAAATCAATTTGATGCAGTATACGGCATACGGTCTGAGCACTGACAGGCTGCCCCTCCCCTTTAACTCCTGCATTAATGCTGCATCTTTTTTAAAAAGATATGATGCTGTGCATGTGCAATCAACTTCCTTGGTTGACCATGGTGAGGATTGTTCTGAGTGAGTCTTGTTAAACCTCTCTTTGGTCTTGGCCACAGTGCTGCAGCTCAGTTTCATGGTGTTGGCAATCTTCTTATTGCCTAGGCCACTGTTATGTAGAGCAATATTTCTTTTTTTTTCAGATCCTCAGACAGTTCTTTGCCATGAGATGCGATGTTGAACGTCCAGTGACCAGTATGAGAGAGTGTGAGAGCCATAACACCAAATTTAACACACCTGCTCCCCATTCACAACTGTGTCCTTGTAACACTAACCAGTCACATGACATCTTTAATGTAATATGGCAAATTGGGCACAATTTGTCCATTTTCACTTAGGGGTGTACTCACTTTTGTTGCCAGCGGTTTAGACATTGATGGTTATGTGTTGAGTTATTTTAAGGGTACACCAAATGAACACTGTTATACTGCCTGGGGTAGGAAGTAGTAAAACGGGAAACATGGTGGTGATGGAAGTCTTCACAAGGCTTCCAGCTTCCATGTAAACCAATCTCACTGCGGGGGTGCTGTTTGGAGTGAGAAATGGTGTGAGGCACCATTTCTCTTTCAATTTGATGCCACAGCTGCAGGCGCCAAAGCGTCTAAGGTGTCATACAGCACGGATTGGAGTCGGCTCCATTGTGTGCTGTTACAGGCGGGTGTCAGAAGAAATTACCCCCTTACTGACACTAGGATATACCTTTACGTTATAGTTAGCTTCAGGGTACCGGTGTTAGAGGTAGTCTAACAGTGAGATTATGAAGGATAGCATTGGGACAGTTATCACTATTACTCTTCCATTCCTGGAGTATGTCCATATTTGAATCTCCAACACACCGTGCACCTGTTTTTATCCATCCGCTGTCCATTTGCCAAATCTTCTAGCGGTGAGTCTTTTATTAAGACACTTTGTTTTGCTAGTTCATGAGACTGCTGATGTACTACTCTGTATTGTTTGTTGTTGGACGTCCATCAGTAGTGCCACACTAATGAAGGTCTCTAGGCCTATCTTACTGCTTCCATTACACCCTGCCCATCTCCAGGCTGACCAGATGTGTAACAGCCAACAGTGAGCTACTGCACCTGCCCAGTTGACTGTGGCACGACTGCAGTCTCAGCGAGACAGGAGCTACAGAGACTCCTCAGCAGACCCAAACCCATCACCAGGTTGACTAGGTACATCACAGTCAACAGTGAGCTGTTAAAAACACTCCTCAGCACAGTGAGGCATGACTGCAGTCTCAGCAAGTGAGATTACTAGCAGAGACTTCAGAGCGGTCTGAAGCCCACCTCCAGGCTGATCTGATGTTTCACAGCCAACAGTGAGCTGCTGAACTTCCCCAGAAGACTGAGGCATGACTGCAATCTCAGCAAGACAAGTGAGCAGCACAGACTTCATAGTAGACACAAGCCTATCTCTAGGTTGAATATTAACAAATAAAGTTTTTAACCACACACACAAACAGTTAAAATATAACCGTGTGAAGGCAGGTAATACTGCTAATATAATGCATAAAATAAGCCCATACTACCAATCTTAATATACTGTTAACCATACAACACTCCACTTTCACATGCTATGCCGTATAATTCAATCAACATCTTTCACAACTTCTTTCTTAACATTTTAATGCTTCCTTGGACGATGTGCTCATGCTTTGGAAGGGAACAGATCGTGAGTTTAATGAGTATATTAACAACATAGATCCATTATTAGAATTTACAATTTAAAAAAACTCTTTAACTACACATTTTTTGGTTGTTGTGAATAAAGAAGGTCCAAGGTTGAGTACATCTATGTACTCTAAACCTACAGACTGCAATAACATTTTGAAACGTGGTAGTTTTCATGCACCTGCAGTGTTTAAAAGAATCCCGAAGGGACAACTTCTTAGGACCCGCCGCATATGTACCACCGATACAGATTATCACACACAAATGGAAAAATGAATTGAAAAAATTGTAGTACGTGTATATGATGAAGGAGAGATACGTAAGATAGGTGAGGAAGCAGGGAAAATTCCAAGAGAATCAGTACGAAAAAGGAGAAATAAAAACAAAAATCAGGAAGCATTGAGGGTCAAGTTTATATCTGTGTATGATATACATGCTGGCTTAATAAAACTGTCATGTCACCCCGACAAAACCCCCCACCTTGTGCTCGGGTCAGGGTAGGTTGGCAATTGCGTTCTATCGAGTCGATCGATAGTGGGTTCATCGAAAAGGGTTTTTGATAGTGAGCGTTGATTATACGAGACCTTTTAAGCAGGGGAGAGCAACAACACCTTCATTATTACACCCAAACAAGGCGAAAGCTAAAATTAAACACCAAACAGTCAAAGGATATGCTACCTTAGGCAACACACTTAGGTTATAAAAGTCACAGAAAAAAAGTCACAGCCATTCACTATCCCTGTCTTTACCACACCACCCTTTAAAACCCTTTATCACCCAAAAATTTAAAAAGGCCAAAGGCGTAATTTTTAAAACCATTAGACTTGAATTACATAATACCCGCCCGGGGCCACGCATGACCCCAAACCGCATGCCCCCCAGTTTTAAAAAAGTGTCGCAAAAAGGAGTTTTTAAAACCACCATTTTATTTTCACTGGACATGACTATCCTGTCCGGACCGCGAAACCATTAAACCTGTCTGCCCCCCCAGATTAAAAATCCCCGGAAAAGGAGTCTTTTGTCTGTATTTTTATGTTTTGTTAATAACGGTATTTTTTTGCACCTTTAAATTTCACCTGTGGGGACAAAGAATTGCTGTTTTAAGATTTACGTAGATCGCTCAATGAAAAATGTGGGTGCAAAAAGCAAAAAACACTAACTGTTATTTTTGGTATAAAAAGGGTTTTTTTTTGCATTTTTCAATTCACCTTGGTGAATATAGAATTGCTTTTTTTAAGATTTAGTAGAGCTGGGGCAATAAACATGCGGGGTGTGCAAAAGTCAAAAAAAGTAACTGTTAGTTTTTTAAAAAAGTTTTTTTTGCACCCAATTCCCTGTGGGGAAATTTAAAAGGGAAGGTGGAATATCAAAATCACAGGTGTAATGGGTAAAATTGAAAAAAACCTACTGAAATTATATGATAATAAAAGTGGGGGTTTTTTCAGCAACAAAGAGACCTGCATTACTAGAAATGATGTGTATCCCAAATTTAAATTCAGGCTGCCCCAAAACCCAAAAAATTTCAAAGCAAAAATGTTAATAAAAAAAATATTCCCTACAAATTTTACACTAATTTTTGGGGAACTTTTCCATGTTCTTTTTAGAAGACTTTTTGTGTGTTCCCCCGCGGGGCCCCCCCCCCCCCCACCGCCGTGAATTTACAGCGGGAGATGCGGCTTTAAAAATTTTCCCAGTAACTACAAAAAAAATTTCAAATCTCTAATCTACAAATTGGGGTTTAAAACAATAGTAGAGGTTTCCCCTGTGCAGAAATAGACTAATTTCGCTGAGCTTTTGGCCACAGGCCCGACGCAGGTCCTTCCCTAGGGAACGCTGAGAGACACTGAGGCTAAAACGGGAAAACGCTTTTTCTTTAAAAGGGGCATGTTTTTTCCGCCAATCGCAACCCTACACATCCCAGTCTGACTCACACACACACACTCTGCTCTATTCGTAATCTGATTTGCTGGCCCCAAATTTTTCGGAACGCCAAAAAAGGCCGACTTAATAGATAGCAAAATTTTTAACCTAATTATCGCTATCGGGAAAATTTCGATCACCAAAAAAAACCTTCCCGATTTCAACTTTCGATAAAAATCGTCAACATGTCACTGCCATGGCTGTCGCAATGAAAACCATGGTTTTTACATAATGCTTTCCATTGAACACTGCTAAGCTTGTAACAATTGTTCCTGCCAACCCCGTGGCCGGGAATTTCCAGCACTTTTGGGTTAACCTGTTCTTTGTTGCTTGACACCCCATTCTCCTATATTTTTGTTCAAAACCCCTTCTCCTGTTCCCTATAAAAGGGTTCAGTTCCCTGTTTTCCTGCCTCTAAAAAGGGTTTTCCCCTCTGCTAGAGTTGCCTTTTTTTTAATTTGATTTTTTCTGTGTTCTTTGACTCGGCTTGGCCCGGTTATTCTCCTGTCACCTGATTCGTCTGCATTCCCCCGTTTGTTCCCCGACCTTGCCTGTCTGATTCCCCCGATTGTTCGTGTTTTTTTTTTCTTTGTCCTTTCTACTTTGCTCAAGCATGCTCATTTCGGGTTGGGGCCGAAAGAAAACGAGTCGGTCCCCAAGAGGCAGGGACAAAGGTTGGGACCAGCGTCAGGGCCTCACTTCGTCCGTGTTTTCTTGTGCACCCCTGACAGGTCCTTACAAAAACACAGTATATTGAAACATTGTAAAATCTTACAAGGGGACCCTAATTATAGTATGCTGTTCCAGAATACCCCTAGATTTATCGAAAGGGTAGAACAGTGAGTAGCCAAATTGTTCGTTCTGATATAAGAAAAACACAGGGACTTAGTAAACAGCAGTTCTTGAATGCTAAAAAAGTAGGGACGTATCCATGCTTGTCCTGCCAGAACTGCCATAGTATTATTAAAGGGGAGAAGCACCCAATAAAGGGATGTGAAATGAGAATGAAAGTATATTATACTTGTAATACTGAGTTATCTACATGTTGAAATGTCAATGTGGAAAACCGTACATAGGACATACTTCAAGGAAAATAATGGTGAACATTAAGGAACATAAACCGAAAATTATATAGGACTAGGATGAGGAATGAAAGACACAACAAAAAGAGGAAAGTAATAAAATGAAAAAATTTGGAGAGTCAACAGTTGCGAGGCATTTTTTTTGAACAACAGCATAATGTTTTTTATTATAGGTCGTTTTGGAGGAAATTGAGCGAAGATCCGGGGGGATCACTCAAATTGTAATTTGGAGGTTTTGGTTTCCCGTTTGGAACACCGAAAGCGATAAATAGCTAAGCCACGCCGGGGAGCGGAGTCAAAGTACCCCCCTTTATTCACCAACCCCCGCCCCCAAAGGGGGGATGGACTTTTGCGGCGTGGGGGCTACCGGGTCGCCCCCCCTGATGACTTCTTGCGATGGGGGGGGGCCGAGGGGCGCTGCAAAATTTGTAACCAGAGGCGTAGTCGGGGGACGGCAAGAGGCCCAGGGCGGGGCGGAAAGGGGTTTCGGGGTCAGAGACAGGCAAGGGGTTTCGGGGCCCGGGGGCAAAGGGGGAAGGGGTCAAAAACGTAGGGGAAACGGACTGGTACAGGGTAATCAAAAAAGGATTTCCAAACCCACTATCTAACTCAGGGAAAACACCCCCAACAAATGGCAAAAAGTGCTGGGGGTGGTTTCCCTTTAAAATTTGGAACCCCCAGCGCTCGCCAATAGACCAATTATCGGGACGCTGGCCCTTTAAAAATCGAAAAAGTTTGGCGGCATGGGCCCGCCCCTTTTTAGCGGGGGCCACGCGCACGGCGGGGGGGACGGGCCCGGACGGCGTTCCCCAGGAGCGCGGACGGGTAAGGGGGAAGCGGCCCCGGGGCCGGGACAGAAAGGGGGATGGTCGGGGGGCCGCCCACCACCGCCCGGGAACCCCGGCGAGCAGGGGGAGGGTCGCGGGGGGCGGGGGAGCCCGCGACCCCCGGGCCCTTACCCCCCCCCCTTTAGGTTTTCCCCCTTTTTTTTTGGAAAACCCTTTAGAGGGGGGGGCCCGGGGGGCCCGGGTTGGCCTCGGGTTTCCCCAACCCGCTCCCCCGGGCCCAAACCCCTTTCCCAGCCAATGAGAAAGAACCATTCCCCCCCCTCACTTTCTTCTGCCCCCGGCCCCTCCTTTTTGACCTAAAAAGATTTTACAGATTTGGGGCCACAGAGAAGGCGAGACACCCCCTTCCGGGAGAAGCAAAATTTCAAAAACCCCCGGGTTGGGAAGAGCCCAAAAAGGGGCTTTCGGGATCGGGGGTTAGGGGGCCCAAGCGGAGTTGTAGGACCCCGGGGTTTTTAGCCCGCTGAAGTACCTCAAAAGGCCCCCACGATTGGGGGCCTAACTTGAAAACCGGGCCCCTTTAAACGGATAAATTTGGTGAAAAACCCAAACTCTATCGCCCCCCAAAAAATTAGGGGGGGGGGACCTAGGGTCCCGGGCAGCCTGGATTTTGGGGCGAGCAAAAAGCCCGTAGCGGGGGCCTGTCGTTTAAGCACCAGGAGCCTTGATGCCCCTTATTTGGGCATCCACGGGCCGGGGACATGACACGGGTTTGTTTGGGGGAGGGCGGGCGGGGATGAAACCCCAAAGACAAAAAAAAAAGGGGGGGGGCCCCAGGGGACCTAAATTCAAAAGGGTTTAAAATTTAGGAAAATGCTGCCAGGGGAGAAGATCAGACCATTTTATTTTAAAACGCAGGAAGGTACCCAAAAACCGGGTTTAAACCCCTCTAAAACCTCCCTTTTTAAATTTTGGGGGTGGTATGCAGTAGAATCAAAGCGAAAATTTTTGAAATTTGGGGAACACAAACCCCGCCTTAATTTAGCAAAAAACGGGAATCCCCCTGAAAAGGGGACAAAAAGAAAAGGGGAACCGTGCAGAGGGAAAAACTTGACTGAAAAATTTTTGGGCCCGCTGGGGCGAAAGGGGGTAACCCAGGAAAGGGGATAAAAGACCCATTTTGGAAAAAAATGGTGGGAAACAAAACCCCAATACCGTTTTTTCCGATGAGGGGGGGGGAATCGTAACGAAGCCCATAGAAACTTTGGGTTTCCGGGGTTTTCCCGGCACGGGGGAGAGGCGAAGAAGGCCCGCGGGTTTGAGACGAGGGCCCTTTTTAAAAGGGCACAGGGGGTTGCAGGCTAGAAAAAAGGGCCCTGACATCCTGAGAAAGAGTGGGCCCACCAGAAATTCCGGGAAAACCATTTGGGGGAGCCCCCTTTATTAAATCCTGGATCCCCCAGTGTACAGAAGGGGTCCCCATTTCAGGATTGTGGGGCGAAAGGGCCCGGGACCACTTTTTTTAAACCCGGTCTTTCCCCAGGCACGGAAAAGGCGTCAGCTCTGACTTTTTTTTTCCCGGGCCGGCCAAAAAAGTAGACGGAAGTCAAAAAGGGGGCAAAAAAATAGTGACCATCTGGCTTGCCAGGGGTTCAGGCGTTGAGCCGCCCTGAAGATACAGGAGGTTCTTGTGGTCTGTGAAGATGTCACTAGGGTGGTGAAACCCCCTTCAGCAGGGGAACCCCCTTTTTCTTTGAGCCAGCTTTAAAAGGCCGGATTTCGCGGTCACCAATGGTATAAAATTTTTTTTTCCCGGGAGGAGGGCATGTCTTTGGGGAAAAAAAACCCCAAGTATGTAGTTTTTCCAGAGGAGGATCTCTGCAGGGGGACGGCCGGCCCGACTGGGAAAAAGCACCACTTCCCCGAATAAATGGGCAAATTAGGGGCCTTGGGGGAGACGGACCGGGGCCAAAGCAAATGCAGCTTTGAAAGGGTTGAAAGGGGTTCTTTAGCTTTGGGGGGCCCGGATTTGGGTTTGGCCGGTTTTCCCCCCCCCCTTAGTTAGAGCCAACCCAAAGGGGCCCCAAGTGTAGAGAAGTGTGGAATAAATTTCTATAATAATTTGGGAAAAACCCCCAAAAAAAGGTTTTAAAAGGCCCCCAAGGCCCACCTTGGGCCACTGCAAAACCGGGAGAGTTTAAAGGTTTCCCTCCGGAGACCCTTATCAGAGACGATGTTTCCCTTTAAAAGGGTAACTGGGACGTTTAAAAAAGGCCCCTTCCGGGTTTTGGGAAAGAGTGATGGGGCGGAGGGCGCCTGAGGACCTGGGGAAATTTTGGGGGCGATGAGTCTCGAGATCTTGGGGGGAAGATGAGAATTTTTTCCCCAAATAAAAAAATCATACAAAACGTAGGGGTTTTGGGCCCGAAAGATTCTCAAATTTACAAATTCTGAAATACTGCAGGGGCATTGCCGAAGGGCCGGAAAAAGGCATAACCAAGGGACTCGAAGTGGCCCCCTCCCGGTTTAAAAAGCCGTTTTCCCTTTATCGCCTTTCCCAATGCGGATTAAATTTTAGGCCCCCCCGCGTTTGAATTTAGCTTTGGGAAAAAAATTTTTTTGCGCCACGCAGGCGGGGGGAAAAGTTTTAGAATTTAAGGGTAAGCGTTTTTTTTTAGGTAATTTTATTTAAGGGCCCCAAAAAGTCGAGCAGGGGCCGGGGGAGACCCCTAAATTTTTTTTTCCCCCGAAGAAGAACCCGGGCCCCCGCCGGAGACGAGGACTTAGAAAGGAAGGCCCTTTTCGGAGGTTTTCAAAATGATGACTCAACATAGCCTTAGCCCCCCGGGGCGGGAGGGGGGTACACCCGGGGCCCCTGGGAGGAGTACAGCCCGGTTTTCAGTCAATTTAACAGTCATAAGGCCGGTGTGGAGGAAAAACGTTTCGGCCTGCCCCCAAAAGGGAAAACAGCAAAAATCCCAGTAAGGCGTAGGTAGACCCGGTGGGGCTTGGGAGACTTCAGGGAGGCGACCTGAGGAGCGAGTTGTGGTTTAGACAGCAACGTGAGTGACACGCGGAACCCGAATGCATGACTTCACCTGTGCTCCCATCCAAGGTCGGGTATGGTCCTGCAGCCATGGGAGCCAAGGATTTCTGAGGAGGATCGAGGCAGGACAAGAAGTTGCAACATTTCCTTGTGAAGAGCCCCAATCTGCAAGAAGAGGGGGGCAGTACGGAAGCGGATAGCGTCCTTAAGGCATTCGTCACTGACCGAGGAGGCGAACATAGGTTTCTGCAACGGAATCACAGTGAGACGAAATCTGGTCACAAGTTCGTGGCTTATGAAGTTTCCTGCCGATCCTGAATCAATAAAGGCGGTGGCCTGAAAGGTGCTGTCCGGAGAAGCACCAATATATACGGGCATGGTCAGACGGGGAGAGGCCATTCTGACACCTAGGGTCGCCTCTCCTACGAGCCCTAGGTGCGGAAGAGGTGACCGCTGGAACGTGGGAGCCAAGCGGGGGAAACAGCGTGGATGGACGGTTTCCCGTTGAAGGCGGAGCTCTTGTTGCCTTTCGGCGAAGCGGAGATCCACTTGGGTGGCTAAGTGGATTAGGTCATCCAAAGCAGCTGGTAGATCCCGAGCGGCGAGCTCATCCTTGATTCGCCCCGAGAGGCCTTGCCAAAATTTCGCCACCAACGTTTCGTTATTCCAGTCCAGCTCCAAAGCGAGAGTGCGAAACTGCACCGAATACTGACCGACCGTGGAGTCGCCCTGACGCAGCCGGAGCAGCGCTGCGGCTGCCGAAGAAGTACGACCTGGTTCCTCAAAGGCCGCGCGGAACCCCCGAAGGAAGGTTTGGAGGTCCGCTGTCAGAGGGTCCCCTCGATCACATAGTGGCGTGGCCCAAGCCAAGGCTTCTCCAGACAAGAGGCTGATTATGAAGGTAACCTTGGCACGTTCGGTAGGGAACTGATGCCCCAACATCTCGAGGTGGATGGAGCACTGGCTGATGAACCCACGGCATTTCTTGGGGTCTCCATCGTAGCGTGAGGGGAGCGGCAGATGCAGAGCAGGTCCAGAAACCGGAGCAGGTTGAGCACTGGATGCCGGAGCAACGGAAGCAGGTGCGGCGGCAGCCGGTGGAGGTAGACGGGCCTCAAGGTTCTGCATCATAGCCGCTAACTGGTCGATGCGTTGGCTCTGCTGGGCAACTGCCGTCGTGATGTCCCGGAGTTCGGGCATAGGTACCCTGGTGGAATCCAGCATTCCAACACTCTCCAACACTCTCTAAACTCACGGAAAACACACCAACAAACTGGCAGGAAGTGCTGGGGGCGGATTCCTTAAATAGAACCAGCGCCCGACAATAGACCAATTATCGGGACGCTGGCCCTTTAAATTTAGAGAAGCTGGCGCGCGCGCGCCTTAAGCAGCGGGTACGCGCGAAGCGGCCGGGACAGGCAGGAGCGGCGTTCACAGGAGCGCGGACGGGTAAGGGAAGCGGTGCTGGGGCAGAGACAGCAGAGGGATGGTCGCGGGCAGCAGCCGCGCCGGACTCCCTGCTAGCAGGGTGACGGTCGCGGGGGGCAGCGGAGCCCGCGACCCCCGTTACACACGTTTACTCCAAAGATAAGTTTTTGGATTAACCAGATGGAATCCCTAGTCCCGAAAGGCTTAGATAAAGAGTGTAGGTGGAACGTGTTTCTCTAAAACCCCGCTCATAGGGAGACAAATAGTGTATGGGGTTAATAGATGTTATGAAAAGGTTAATGATAAAGATTGTGAAAATAATAAAAGTGTAAGATAGGAAATAGTTAGATAATACTCCATACCTACTCCATACCTACTCGTAATGTTAACATCTTTTTAATATGTGGAAGCATTAAAACTGAGCTCCAGTTTATAGAAAAGATGTACCACACCACCAAATACTGGAACTGGTGGAATCATCTTGTCTCTTCCAATCTCAGTTGCTTCTAGAGAGTCCTATTTATGAGCCTCCCTGGGCTCGGTTTGCTGTATCAGTGGCCTGTATCCCTGAGACACTTACACATGCAGCTGCCTTCATTCTCTCTCCTTTATGTTGATTTTGCTGTGATCTCCACTGTTATAGCGAGTGCGTGACTCTGACTGTGGAACGCCCGCTCCTCAACCTGCGGGCAAATTTTTCTGTGCTGGAGCTAACTCCCACCCAGGAGGGCTTCTAGCGTGCTGGGCGCCAACAGGCTAAATTAACATACAGATCTGGTACACAGCAGTAAAGTAGCCGGGAATTATCTCGGGACCTAAGGAAAAAAATAAAACCTCAATAAATATTACATTAAAGACATCTTGTTCTTGGAAGGAAAATTGGCCCAATTAAAGCTGACTGTTCAAAATTTGTTTAACATCATTAAATACATGAAGCTTGTCTTTTCACACTTCAACAATGTAATTCACTGGAAATAAACAGCATATGTCCTGGAAAAGCTCGTATGTTTACTCTAAATGCTACGTAATTGACGACTTCAAATGAGAAGAATATTAAAGTCAGTCTTCCAGGGCTGTTAAACCTTCACCATCGGTATAACAATGGCGTGTTAATGGAAGCGGGCGTAGTGTGTGTGGCTTTGGGGAAGGCTTTGGCTGGAGATGTGAGGTGATATGAAAAATGACTGACAGACGGCTCTGCAAGCTATTTACAAGAAAGGATATGCTGCTTGGTTTGTCTAGAAACTCAGATGAACTTATCCCCATACAATGTGCATGACTAATCTCATCATTGAATCTCACCCATAGTCCTTTTGGGTAAATCACTTACTGTGAAATATATTATTATTTATTTTAGAGCGCCCTTGGTTCCAGGGCACTGTACATTTGGGTTGCATACATAATAGGTCAAAAAAAGTACAAAGGTGACAAATTAATAAA
>JAODAL010020100.1:0-70328 GCA_025379985.1 Phyllomedusa bahiana
TGGTTAATGTGATTATTGATTATTTCTGATTTATTGGCATAGGGTGGGTGCAGCTCCCATTGCTGGCAGTGGTAGCTACATGTCTATCCCAGCACTGCACAGCTTACAGGGTGGTTGTCAGTACATTAGAAGGATGTTGCTAGGATGGTGCCAAACAGAAACCAACTGTGGAATGGCTTGGGACTGTGTAATGTATATGTGGGTGTGTATGTAGCAGAGCTGGAGAGCAAACACTGAGAGGCTATGGTGTAAGTGCATCTACCTGCCTGGATCAAATGTTTGGAGGTTTCATTAGGAATTTTTTTTTTTTCAATTGTCCAAAAATTATAGAAACAAATATAACTGAATGCAGCTCTCTTTTTCTTTAAGGCTATGTTCACACGGCTTAACTGCGGGATGTAATTACGCCCCGCAATTACGGCGTGGGGGCGGGAGTGGGGGAGGGAGCGTGGGGCCGGCACCTCGCCGGCTATAGACTATTATTACTAGGGGTTGCGATCGCGCTGGTAATTCACATGTAAACTTTTTCTCCCCCCGCGCAGATTGGGCCGAGCGGGGAGAGGAGAACGTAATCCATAGTTCTCTATGAGAACTGTGGATTACCGTAATGACTGGGACGTTTTCAGCCCGTAATTGGCTCACGTCCAGGATATTGCCGTGTGAACATGGCCTAAAACTGACAGACACAGTGACTGACAGAAACCTGCCATATTCTGTTTTAGTTATTGATGTCCATCGGCTGCTGTTGGTTTCAGTCGTTAAAAAAAATGGATCCACTGTTTCATTTTTTTCTTTGTTTTGTTACTATGACAGAACAGAAAAATAAAAATAATAATTCAGGTATCAACCATTTAGGGCAGGGGTGTCAAACTCGTTTTCAGCGGGGGCCACATCAGCCTCATGGCGTACCTTAAAGGGCCGACATAATTTTACAACTGTGTAAATGGAACTTCTCCTTAACTGTTACATTTGTACAGTATTGCTATTATAATTAGCCCTTTGAGGGGAACCAGGAAGAATATATTGCCCCCCCCAGAGGGAGATAGGTATATATGTCCCTTGTAGGGAGATAAGTGGGTTATAAAGCCCCTGTAGATGACAGTTATATCTGCCCATGTAAGTAGATAAGTATTTTGCCCCCTGTAGCCAGGTAGTAATATGCCTCCTGCAGCCAGGTAGTTGCCCCATGTAACCAGGTAATATGCCCTCTGCAGCCAGGTACTATGCCTCATATAGCCAGGGAGATGCCCCACATAGCCCGCTGTAGCCAGGTAGATGCCACACATAGTCCCCTGTAGCCAGGTAGATGCCACACATAGTCCCCTGTAGCCAGGTAGATGCCACACATAGTCCCCTGTATCCATGTAGATTCCCCACACAGCCCCCCAAGTAGCCATGTAGATGCCCCACACAGCCCCCCAAGTAGCCATGTAGATGCCCCATATAGCCCCTCTAATGATTATAAAATAAAAACTACTCAACGGGTGGTCAGTGCAGCGCGGCCCGGTCCGGTCCTGGAGCTGGTGTACGGTGTAAGCGGCGTGACGTCACGCAGCTCCCAGGGATCTCCTCGGCGGCAGAGGCTGCTGAACGAGGAGACCCAGCATCGCGTCACGTCAGGGGGCGTGAGTAAAGCGAAGTGTCATGCCTCCTGCGACGCCGTATGTATGTACAGTGCTCACCGAGCACAGTACATACAAAGGGAGAAGGTAGTAGGGAAACGATCCCTCCTGCCTTCCTCCTGTACCAGCAGCTGCACCGAGCGTGTAACCGCTGATGGACTCTGCGCGGCTGTGGTAAAACAGCCGTGCGGAGTCAGGGAGATCGCGGCGGGCCGGATTTGGTCCGCAGGACTTGTGTTTGACACCCGTGATTTAGGGCTTGTCCCTACAGCAAAAGGTTTTCCATCAGTTACAGACAGTTTTAGGATTTGAAAGCCGTTTGTAAACCGACTGTCAACCTTTTACATTGACATTAATATAAAATCCATGCAGCAGTCCACACTCCATGGATTTTCCACCGGACAGTTTTTTACACCACCGGCGGTCTGAAAAACTTAGATTTCCGACCGGGTATTTGTCCTTTGCCATGTAAACGCGGCATTACTGTGCAACGAGACCTACACACATAGATAGCAGGGATGAATAAAACACTTGATTTGCAGAAAAAAAAGGAGCCAAAGGAGTACAGTGCTCAGAAAATCAGTGCAGCCCTCTGATTACAACTATTGCTGGGGTCTCCAAACTCCCACAAATGTAATATTTTTTTTTAGATCCCCATGATAAAATAGGAAGTCATGCAAACCTACTTTAAAGGGACTCTAACCTCAAAATTTTTCTTTTCACATATTGACAGGCAATATGTTGCTACTATATGATTTATTTATATAGGGATTTATAGGGCAATATGTATCATTTTTGGCACTTAGGCGCCATTTTTTGCACGCTTTTGTAGCGTAGAATGCGCCTGAATCTTTGAGCCTGTTCTATTGCAGGTCATACCCTGTTTCCCCGAAAATAAGACAGTGTCTTATATTAATTTTTGCTCCTAAAGAAGAGCTAAGACTTATTTTTAGGGATGTTTTTTCTTCTATGAACAATAATTCACATTTATTGTTGAACAAAACATCAACATGTATTAATATACTGTAGTGATTTCATCACAAACATCAGCATAAGCAGCCAAACTCTGAACTGCATAAAAAAATGCACCATGTCTTATTTTCAGGGGTGTCTTATTTTTGGGGAAACAGAGTAGACTTAGTGCATTCTAGCTACAAAGCAACACTTTTGGCTCAGGTAAACCACTTTTAAAGTGCTCTACCTGTTCCAGCAGTAATGCACCTGGATTTGCCGTACTGAAGCTATAAATGTGTAACTTCGTACGGTTGTATGGTGTCCATTGTTTAGATGGGAAGAGTAGCCCTCCATGCTGTCCTGTTCTTTCGCTCAAATATGATAGACTCCATGATGGAGGTTCCTAATAGTCTCTGATGAAAGTAGAAACACAGCCTTAGGGCATGTCCCCACTGCACGGGTTTTCCGCCCGGTGGTTTTGTCGCCGGCGGACCGGCGACAAAACATTGAACATGCAAAAATCTTCCGTCCGGTTTCCGGACGAACATGTTGCATCTCAATGGAGGGGGAGGGCTGTTCTCCGCTCATTGCGGAGAAAAGCCGTCCTCCCCCCCCCCTCCCGGCCGCGGGGACGGCCGCAAAACCGGACAAATACCGGCCGGCAAACTGGCCGGTATTTGTCCACTGCCGTGTAAACGGCCCCTTACATAGCCTTCCTGTCACTTAAATATTGTGGATTAGAAATCTAAGGCTGAAACCGCAGAGAATTCGACTATATACTGAGCTGCATAGACAGCAATGACAAACCTGTGGTGTAGTCCAGGGGTCATGTTTTCTGGCTTTCCTTAGCATTGCACAGGTGATGTCATTATTGTCAGTGCATTCTATGGGGGATCCTAAAAACATTACCTGTTGGTGGGGCTTGAGGACTGGAGTTGGGGAACACTGGTGTAGTCTATACAGCACGGGTTTGTTTCCGCCACATTAAAAATCTGGTGGAATTTGAGTTTTGCATTTTGCCGTCGGTTTCCCATACATTCGATTGTACGGGCCCAAAAAAACAGCAAAAAAACTAAAACCGACCGCGTTTTTTGCGCACACACTGATAAGATTCGCAGTCCTGCATAGGACAAAATGTTGTTGGCTTTCCAACAGTGTTTGTCCTGTGCTGTGTGGCTCTAGCCTAAGGTGTCTTTAGTAATAACAGCTGATCACTTGGGGTTCCTGCTGTTAGATCTGTGGAGATCAGCAGCAGATTCTCATATAAAGAAGGGATGGTACCCATTAAGCAACAGCCGTGTACTAATTTTGGGTAGAATTTTTTTGAATCCGTGCCTGTAATAGCATAAGTGTTACGATAATATAAAAGGGCATGATATTTTAGTTTTACTTTTTTAATTTGGGAACGTTAAGAGTTAAGTAATACATTGATTCTCCTTTTTTATCACAGCGGCCAATGTTTTCATGTGTATTTTCTTGTCATAGACTTCTAATTGCTTCCAGTTTTTTTAATCCCGTGTTTGGCAGGTTACGTGGGGGTCATTTTTTGGGTTAAGCTTTCAGGTCTATGGTGCTATTCTAGATGATGAAATTCCGATGGATTTTCCTCTTTTTTATTGTGAGGTTTTGGAAAAGATGTGTTTTTGATGGTGGCCATCGACATCGTCGATGGTCGGAATTTCGACCATCACGCGCTCCATTCCTCTGAAAAACAACATTGGTCAAGTTTTCCTGTACCTCCCTTGTCAATTCAGAGAATTTTTTCCCAGCTTTTTTGAATGAATTTTTTTAGGTTTAATTCTAGAAAACACATTTTTAAAATGGAGGGGAAACCCCCCATGTCTTTGTTTCCCTTTTTTTTTAATTTTTTAAAGGGTTGTCTCAATACGGGGATTGTAGCTATTTAAGATCTTGCAAAAAAAGTCATTTTGCAATAGTGTCCATTAACATGTCCTACTATTCCTGTTTCTGACAGCACCCTCACCCTAGCACTCTTTACAATTGTGAAGAACAAATGCGTTAGAAAAACTTTTTTTTTTAATAGGACCTTTGTTTGCTGCATTTTAAAAAGCAGACCCCAAAAAAATTTAAAACTGACTTTCAGCCCTGTTAAAAATTGTGAGGGAGAAATGCCACTTAGAACCACTTTCTGTTTCCAAGGCCCTTATTATAGCTGTATCCACGCAACATGACCTCAAAACATTGAAATGCGAAAAATTTTTAAGATAAAATAGTAAAAGGAAAACGGGTTGTCATGAAAAACCTTGGGTCTTTTCAGTCTCCCCAGCAAAACCACAAAATGAACTTTGGGAAAAAGAATAAAAAAGCAGTAAAAAAAGGGTATTTTAAAAAAAAATTTTTAAGAGGGCCATTTTTTTTGAAGAGGAAGTGAAGAGACCGGAAAATTTTTCGGTGACCGGCATTTGGGGGCCACAACATCACAGAGATCCCTGCCTGATTATCTTTTTGAAAAACAAACGATCACATTATCTGTGGGAAAGCCGGGTGCTTTTTCTGTAATGCCCTCCAGCTGTACGAAGGTCTGCTCAGATATGAAAGCTGGCTCGGGCAGGAAAACCCCCCCATGCCTGAAAAGGGGCCGCTCGGGCCAATTTGTCCCTTTTGGGTACCCCCGAAGTCTATTGGGTCCGGAAAAATACAAAAACATCGGGTTTTTGTTTAACGCAAATAGTTTTGTTGCACCATGACTTAAGCTGGTCTCTTTTGGGTTTGGGGGTGTGCCCTGCATTGCATGCGTTTGGTTTAGGTTGGGAAACAAAAATTTCCAGAAAGGTTCCCCTTTTGGCCTTTTTTCCCCTTGGGCCTTTCGCTGCCGGGCCCCTTTGGCATCTAAGCGTCACAAATTGTGATGTTGTTCCCCGGGGCATTTGGGGAACGTGAAGCCCGGGGCAACAGATGTTTTCCATTTTATCAAACAGCAAGGCCCCCATTTCCGGGATTTTTTCTCTCTAATTTTTGGGGGGGTTTGGGAAAGGAAAAAGGGGAATTTTTTTTTTGTACCGGGGATCCAGGAGGGGGGCCACCCCGTAACTGTTGTTTTATTTGTGGGCCTTTAAAAGCGAGGTTTATGTTGGAGGAAATGGAGCTTTCCAAACACTATGTGAGGATGGAGCTTTGATTTCCCAAGCCTGGGTTAGGGACACTAGCAAAAATGGGTCCCTTTCCTTTAATTTTCCCCCTGGGCCCCAAAATTCCCCCAAAACCCCTTTTCCCAAAGGGAGGGGGCGTCGGGAACAAAGGTTGGGCTAGGGGAAAAACCTCCCCCTCCTCCCTGCCTCCGGCACAGCTTCAACACAGCCTGACTTGCCTGGAAAGAAGCACCCTGGAAAACTGATGGCCCCCTTGCACTAGTTTTGGCCCCCGAATACTGCCTAAAGAAGGGCCCAGGGAAAATTGGGGAAAATGTCGGGCCTTGTGGGTTTGACGGATGAAAAGGGCCCCTCCCCCCCTTTCCCCTCTGTGTCCCCCTTCCCCCTCCGTCCTGGTGGGGCCTGCTGTTTTCGCGTGTCCCAAAGACGTTCCAAAAAACTAAAAAATCAAACCCCCAAAGCTCATGGACAAGGGGAAATTTTCCGCACTTTACCATTTTTGGGGGCTTTTCCAAAAAAATGGCAAAGGGTGGGGCAAGCCCCTTTCACCCGCCTCCAAATCTCGGGGGCTCCAAAACCCCGAGGGCCGCAAACCCCCTTGTTTCAGGCCCTTTGTCACTTCAAATTTCGTTTAAGGAAAAGCGCTGCTGCCAAAATCGCTGGAGCATGTGGAGGGGGGAAATTTCCCCGGTTTTCCACGCAACAATTAGACGGTTTTAAGGGAGGCCGAGCGACGCTTCAACGCCCGCCAGGGGGGGACGAAGCAGAGTGGAACCCCGGGAAATTTCAAACAGAAAATCGAGCCTTTTTCAGCAGGCAGTCCCGACCCTGGGGAATCTTTTTAAAAAAATTTTTTGGGGGCGGGCAAAGGGTTAAAGGCATTTTGCCAGGGAAGGGATGGCTCCAGCCTCCGATCTTAAGGGGGGCCACAATTTTTGCCTTTATCGCACACCACCCTTTCCTTGGGACAAGGGTTTTTGTCACCCACCAGCCCTCGGTCTCGTTTTCGGATCCGGTCCACCCCTCCCGACCTGTGTGTGGACGGTCCCCCCTAAAACAGATTAATTTCAACCCGGCCCGGGGTTTTTTTCTTGGGGGCCTTTATGCCCCCCAAGGGCCCTTTGGGGGGAAAAAAACCCCGCACCATCCCCCTTTTTTTGAAGAGCCCTGCGCCGAAACCTGGAGCCCCCTAAAACCCCCCGAGACATCCACCCAGCTCAAACCCCGTGGGCCTGTCACAGAAAATTTAGCGGCCCTTGGGCCCCTGTTTCTAGTCCTGTGTCGGGGGTTTAGATGGGCCCTTTTCCCGGGAAAAGAGGGAACAACGCGCTTGAAATTTGATGACACCCCCCGGGTGGCCGGGCCCGGGGCAGTTTTTTGGAAAAAAAAAGCCCGCTCGGCAAATTGTATTGGGGGGGAGGCAAGGGCCATGACCCTGGCGGAACCCCCTCGTTGGGCCACCAGACGGAAAGGCAACATTTTTCCCAAAGGGGGAAAAGCCTGGCAATGCCGCCCTTCAGGGTTTGGCTTTGGGTTTGGGTTTGGGGTTAAAAATGTTTCTTTTTGCTCCCAAACCTGGAAGACGGGGGCTGGCTGCTAGGGCTTTCCCCCTTGGGACGGGTGCGGTCGTCAAAAAATTGGGCGGAAGGAGAAGGGGTAAGGGTGGGTCTCTGGGGGTGCGGTGGACTCCGGGGGAAAGGTGGAGGCTGGGAAACGGAGGGGGTGATCCCTGATCATGACTTGAGAGACAAAGGGGGCTGAGGAACGCTTTGGGGGTGGCGGAGGAGGAGGAGGTGGAGCAAGGGTGTGACAGGGTTGGGGGCCCCGGGCGTCGTTCTGGCCTTTTTTGGCCAAGTTTTGCCCCCATTTCAACTCATGCATTCGCTGCATGTGACTAGACTTTTTGGTGGTGGTTAAACCACCTAAGGTTTTTTGCCCGACTTATGCGTTACGGCATAGGGGGCATAGACATCGCCGGGGAATCAGAGCTTGGTAAAAGAAGGCCCAGGCTAAAGGGGTTCCGGGAGCGGGGCGTGACCGTGGGCGGAATATATCAGGGGGATTCTGCGAGCCCTCCCCCTTTTTGGGGGGGAAACCCTACTAACTACCCCATGTCTTCCCCCTCGTCCATGTGAAGCCTCGCAAAAAATTTTGCTGAAAAGCCCACGTTGGACCCGCAATGTCGTCATATCATCTCAACACGGTGACTTCATCGTCCGACATTCTCATCCAAAGTTGCGGGCTACAAGCAAGAGGGGCTGCAAGGCGTTGCCGACCGCCCCCGGGTTTTTGCCCATTTACCGGCTTCCTTTTTCCTCCTTGAGGCACAAACTGACGCAGAGCAGAGAAAAAACATCCTCTTTTTTCCTCGGATCTTTTAAAATGTCTTCTGACCCCAACCGCATTTTGCAAAAAAAGAGGCTTTAGAAAAAGGTTATCCACCGGGGTGGGTACACGAGTTTACTTTGGGCTGCTTATGTTTGGAGATGCTGATGAGCTGAGACGAATTTGTGGCCCTGACGGGGGACGAGGGGGTAAGACTGCTGGAAGCAGGTTGCATTAAACCCCGAAGGCAGATTTGGGGACGCTGTTCGTTTACTAGATTCAAGGGGCCCCGACCCGCGATAAGGCCTGATGGGCCGCAACTGATGATCCCCTGGCAGCGTGTTGTGCCGCACTGGAAGGACACTTCTCTCGTACCTCAAAATCCATGTGCTACCCCCCCCTTTGGGTCGCTTAAACCCCCTGCATTTCCTCCGTTCAGAAATATAAAAAAATTTAGAAATATGGAAGGTTTGGGAAGTCTCATATTAAAAGACGGCAAATCAAAGCTATTCTCAAATCAAAAAAAAAATTTCTGGATTTAAATAAAATTTGCAAAGTAAATTTTACAAACAAAGCTGGGTGGCCCAAAATCAAAAAAAAAAAATCTGTTTTTTGTTTTGAAAATACCCAAAATATTTTTGGACTTTCAATTCACCTGTGGGGACTATAAAATTTCGGAATTTAAAATTTTTTTTTAAATGCAAGGTGGATAAATCAACAAAGGGGGAATGGGCAAAAATTTTAAAAAGAACACCTATCTAAATTAAAATGAAAAAAAAAAAGTGGGGTTTTGCACCTTAAAAAAAGAGGGCCTGCAGTTACTAGAAAAAAGTGTATTTTAAAAAGTTCAGGGTGCCCAATTAAACCCCCCCCCGGGAAATTTTTTTCAATAGAAAACTGTTAATAATAAAGCTATTGCAGTGCAATTTTCCCTAACTTGGTGAACTTTACCATATTTTTTAAAGAGCTTGTCGTGTTCGCCGCGGGGGCCCCCCCTCCGCCCCCCCCGTGATTTTACAGCGGTGATGCTCCTTTAAAAATTCTCTACCAAATATATAAAATCTTCCAATCTCAATCTAACAAAATTTGTAAGGATCACAGCTAATGAGGGGTTTTCCCTGTGAAGAAATGAATAATTCGTGAGCTTTTGGACCCCAACAGAGCGCAGTCCTACCCTAGAGACCTAAAGGGGACACGAGGCTGAACAGGAAACGTGTTCTATGTAAAACAGGTCTGTGATTTTTCCAGCCAATCAAACCATACACATCCCGTCTGACGTTTCACACACTCCACCCCTGCCTTCTGTAAGCTATTTTCTGGGCCCCCAAAATTACAGGAAAGGGCCCAAAATGGCGCGATCTTAATAGAGACAAGATTTTAACCAAATTTTCGCATATCTAAAAAATCCGATCACCCTAAAAACTGTGCCCTTTTACTTTTCGATAAAATCGCTAACCTATTGGAAAGAAATTTCAAAACTAGTAATTTTGGGCTAGCAGATGACAAGTGGGAGGGTATTTATACTCACAACCGGCAGGCTGTGGAGCGGCAACAAATCCCCCCCCGACTCCCCCATTTTCCCCAAACCTCCCACCCCACTCCTCATCCCCCCGCTATTTAAATGAAATTTACTGTGTAAAAAGGGTAACATAGGTCCCTTTTCCCGTTATATACATAACAAGCTATTTAGATAGAACAGACACTGATAAGCAAAACATACATTGTTATAGACTTCTTCAATGTATCATTAGTTTATTATGATCAATGCCTAGGATATATGGGGATACTAAGGCTGGATTCACACTGGGTTATTACTAGTTGCAGGTATCGCCCGGAAAAAAAAGGACCCAAATGCCCATAACATTTTAAAGGGGGTTTTTCCCGGCATTCTTTTTTTTTTGTTAAGGGGGTTTTCACACTGCCAGTTTTGGTGCGTTTAAAATTCGCTTAAAATTAAACTGCCTTTTTTTAGCGCAACTTCTTTCTTTCTAAATTTTTCAGAATAAGTAAACAATGACTGTGTTTTAAGTTTGTGGGGAAAAAACACACTACTAGTTTACTGACTTTACAAACAGTTTATATAAGTTCAAAAACCTTGCTGGTAGTAAAGGCAGTTTAATTGGAGCACAGTTAAAAACTGCACCAAAACTGCGCTGTGTGAAAGCACCCTTAGGGCTCACATCTTAATTATATTGAGGTTTGTAATTGATGCTCATTAAAAATTATTTACATGTTCTGCTTTGCAATACCAGGCAGAGAGCCCTTTACTCCCTCCTTCCTGAATACCATATAACGTCCATCGATCACATGGCCTGAATGGACATTTTGTCATCACTCAGTGGGTGTGATCTGAGCAGAGAAAGATCTCACACATACAATAAATGGGACATTACTTACTCAAAAAACACTGCAATGTTTTGGGCCATTTTCACAACTCAGTGGCTGGACTAGACTGAACCCAGTAGCAGGCAGCTCTGGCCTATATGCTACCTGGGAAAAATGAACAGGTGCAGTTAATTGCTGAGCAGCAGCTCACACACCCCCCTGCTAAGGGAACAATTAGATGATAAAATAATGTTTCCCCGGTAGCATATAGGCCAGAGCTGCCTGCTTCTGGGTTCAGTCTAGTCCAGCCATTGAGCTGTGAATATGGCCCAAAAAATTGCAGTGTTTTTTGAGTAAGTAATGTCCCATTTTTAGTATGTGTTTTTTTCTGTAAATTGGTAGTGTAGGGACTCACAAGACATGAGGACCGTTGACGCCGGTTGCGAGCTTGCTTATTGGGGCCCCTGTACCAGCTAATACCTCATATTTAACATTTTTCCAGTATGTCATATTTTTTATCTGCCCAACAGTGCTGGGGAGCGGGGGGTCCCTGTGTTTTGTGTTGGACACCTAGAAAGTGCTGGGCAACCCGCCTAATCTAATAGTATGGGTGTCACTAATAGGTTGTAAACCAGCTTGGTGCACTACACGTATCTGTATTTATGGCACTCATCTGTATCACCTTATTTACCGTATATACTCGAGTATAAGCCGACCCGAGTATAAGCCGAGGCACCTACTTTTGGCATGAAAACCGGGAAAGCTTATTGACTCGAGTATAAGCCTAGGGTGGGAAACGCAGCAGCTACTGGTGAATTTTAAAAATAAAAACATATAACAATAAAATTACATAGGCAGTTTAATGTCCCCCATAGGCAGATATAGGCAGTTTAATGTCCCCCATAGGCAGGTATATGTCCCCCTAGGCAGGCTATAGGCAGGTAATTGCTCCCATAGGCAGGTTATAGGCAGGTATAGGTCCCCATAGGCAGGTATAGGCAGGTATAGGTCCTCATAGGCAGGTATAAGGCTGTATAGGCTTATAGGCTGGTATAGGTCCCCATAGGCAGGCTATGAGGCATAGGTCCCCCTAGCAGGTATAGGCAGGTATGGGGAGGCTATAGGTCCCCCTAGCAGGTATAGGCAGGTATGGGAAGGCTATAGGTCCCCCTAGCAGGTATAGGCAGGTATGGGGAGGCTATAGGTCCCCCTAGCAGGTATGGGCAGGCTATAGGCAGGTATGAGGAGGCTATAGGTCCCCCTAGCAGGTATAGGCAGGTATGGGCAGGCTATAGGCAGGTATGGAGAGGCTATAGGTCCCCCTAGCAGGAATAGGAAGGCTATAGGCAGGTATGGGCAGGCTATAGGCAGGCATGGGCAGTTATAGGCAGGCTATAGGTCCCCCTAGCAGGTATAGGAAGGCTATAGGCAGGCATAGGTATGGTTTTAAAATAAAAAAAAAACACCTGGCTCCCCGCTGCTCCGTTTCCCTCGCCGCTCCGCCTCCTCGCTGTCCGGCCTCCCGCGCGCTCTCCTTCCTCTTGCCGCCACAGGCAGGTGATGTCATCAGGCATTTTTTGTGCTGAAAAACTCGGCTTATACTTGAGTATATACGGTATATGCAATTGTAGTAACAGCAACCACAACCCTCATGCATTGAGAGTGTGTGAGTGTTTGTTTTATTGGTATTTTTGCATTTGTGCCATCTCCCCATGCATTATACTGTGGATTTTCTGCATGCTGGTGTGAACAGGTATTAAACTAATGTGCAGTTTTTTATCATCTAATTGTTCCCCTAGTAGTGCGGTATGTTAGCTGCTGCTCAGCAATTAGCTGTACCTGTTAATTTTTCCCAGGTAACATATAGGCCAGAGCTACCTGCCTCTGGATTCAGTCTAGTCCAGCCATTGAGCTGTGAATATGGCCCAAAAAATTGCAGTGTTTTTTCAGAGAAAGATTGGCATGCATCTATGTGGTCTCATATCCTATTAAACAGAGGTGCTGAAGAAATGTAATCATTTGTCAGAGCTGCAGGGGGAGGGTGTTGTACACATACAGTGAAAACGATGTGCCCCACAGACAGTCATGGTGTAACTGAGCCATGTTTGTAGGTTGCCTTGCTTGCACCTGCCTTTTCAGCTTTGTCCATAAATTTTCAATAGTATTGAGATCAGAGCTTTGTGATGGCCACTCCAAAACATTGACTTGGTTCTCCTTAAGCAACTTTGTAACCAGTTTTACAGTATGCTTCGGGTCATTGTCCATTTGGCAGACCCATTTCTGCCCAAGCTTTAACCTCCTGGCTGATGTCTTGAGATGTTGCTTCGGTATTGCCACATAATCTTCTTTCCTTATGATGCCATCTATTTTGTGAAGTGCACCAGTCCCTCCTGCAGAAAAACAGCCCCACAACATGATGCTGCCACCCCTGTGTTTTACAGTTGGGATGGTGTTCTTAGGTTTTCAAGCTTCTTCCTTTTTCCTTCAATTGTAACAATGGTCATTATGACCAAACAGTTCAATTTTAGTTTGTCAGACATAGGACATTTCTCCAGAAATGAAGGTCTTTGTTCCTGTGTGCATTTGCAAACATTTTTCTGATATTTATACGTTTCTTTTGGAGTAATGGCTTCATCCTGGCAGAGTGGCTTTTCAGCCCAAGTTCATACAGTGCTCGTTTCACTGTGGATAATGATACACTCTTACCAGCTTCCACCAGCATCTTCACAAGGTCTTTTGCTTTTGTTCTTGGGTTGATATGCCACGTTGGACCAAAGCACGTTCATCTCTGAGACACAGAACCCGTCTCCTTCCTGAGCGGTATGATTCCTGGATATTCCCATCTTGTTTGTACTTGCCTTCAGTGGTTTGTACAGATGAGCGAGGCACCTTCAGGTATCTGGAAATGGCACCCAAAGATGATCCAGACTTGTACAAGTCCACAATTCTCTCTGATATATTGGCGGATTTCTTTAGCCTTTCCCATGATGTTACACGCAGAAGCAGTGTTTCTGGTATGCCATAAAATGCATCCACAGGTGTGTTTCTAATTAACTCAGATTTTGCAAAGACATGACACCACCAGTTGTTTAAAGGAATATTAATCCTAGTTTATGTTAACTTTTGACTTTGCAGAAAGTAATAAAAAGGCCTTAACAAATTCTCTCTCTCATTATTCTGGCATTTGGCAAATATAAATAATTTTGGTTCCTAATTGACCTTAAATGGGTAAGGTTTATTCTGATTTCATGTCAGATAGTGAGAAAAACATGCATATGTGTCTTTTTATATAGTGGATGTAAACTTCTGGTTTCAACTTTGTGTGCCGTGTCTGTCCAGTGTATAAGGGTATGTTCACACAGCTTATTATGGTGCGCATTTCTCCGCATATTGCGTGTTCTACGCGGCGAAATGCACACCGCAATTTCGGTAATCAATAGCTCTCATAGAGAGCTAGTACGGGCAGGGAGATAAGGGACATGTCAATTGTTTGCGGCGATTACGCGCCGCGAACAATGCATGTCAATGGGCTGGTGGGCCCCTCTGTGATTTCGGAATACGCGCTGATCAGTGCGACTCCCAAAAACACGGTGTTTCGCGTCACATACTGTATGTGCCACAATTACACCATGTGAATATACCCTAAAGGTATGTTCACGCGTCTAGTGGCGTGTACCTGTGCATGCCGCTATGCGCCTGCTGTGAGAAGGTACACACTGGCCAGCACTGTGCTCTCAATGGCATAAGCACCAGAAAGAACTGTGCTTAGTATGTGTTGGAGAAGAAAAGAAACACATGAAGGTAGTGGAATATCTTTACTTTTCTATATAAATGTTGTTTATAGTAAACTGCCGGATAACCCCTTTAAGGCCATGTCCCCACGGCAAGAGTTTTCGGCCGGTTTTTCAGATGGTTTGCGGTCTTGCAGACTGCCTGAAAAACCGGCCGAAAATGAGCACAATTGTGCTCTATGGAAAACCCGTGCAGCAGTCCCCACTGCACGAGTTTTCCTACCGGCGGTTTTGCCGCCCGCGGTGCCGCTCGAAAAACATTGAGCATGTTCATTCTTCCGTCCGGTTTCCGGACGGAATATGAACACTTCAATGGGAGAGGGGAGGGCTGTTCTCCTCTCATTGCGGAGAAAAGCCGTCCCCCACCCCACTCCCCGTGGCTGTGGGGACGGCTGCAAAACCGGACAAATACCGGCCGGCAAACCGACCAGTATTTGTCCTATGCCGTGTGAACGCAACCTAAGGGCTTGTTCACACGGCGTTTTGGATCCTTTTTACGGATCCGTTTTTGACGCTCACCTCCAATGCCCCTGCGCTCCCGCTGCCGCCGCTCACCTCCGCTCCACCTGCGCTCCCGCTGCCACCGCTCCACTTGCGCTCCCGCTGCCACCGCTCCACCTGCGCTCCCGCTGCCGCCGCTCACCTCACCTGCGATCTCCCGTCCAGCCTCCCACTGCGCTTTTCGCATCCGCTTTCAGGATGCAAAGCGCAGCTGACACATACCCGGAGTGTGGAGCGCTTTTGGACAGGTGCCAAAAGCGGACTCCATTATCTCCTTTGGGCTTTCACTTGCGTAAAACGCAATAAGAATTGACATGTCAATTCTTAAAGCGGATGCGAAAAGCGCAGTGCAGGAGAGCCTTCAAAAGCGCATCGCCGATCTCCCGTGGGAAACAGCGATGCGCTTTTGCCATTGAACTCAATGTTAATCACACTGACAATTGTTACATCCGTTTTGCGGATCCGTAAAACGGATCCGTAAAATGGATCACAAAAACACCGTGTGAACAAGCCCTAAGGCTTTTGACCTCTGGAAGATGTGTATAAGATTTTGTCTGCAGAATTCTCTACATGTTCCAGATATAAACTTTTGGGGAAGTTGCCCTCTAGATTTAAAGGGGTATTTCCAACACATACATTGATGGCTTATCAATAGGATATGCCATCAGTGTGCTTGGTGGGAGTAACCTTTAGAGTGTTGTTATTAATGGTTTTTTGGGTTTATTTTTCCCCCTCAGGAGCTTCTGGATAATGATGATGATGCTGAAGTGGAGCAGCTGAAAAAGACTTTGAAAGCACAACGGCAAAAAAGGAAGAAAGCGGTATAGTGCTTTACCCATCACCTGTTTTATTGCCATTTGTTTCCATTTTCTCTACATAAGGCATACATTTTAGGTTTGCCTCTGATCATCATTATATTTTTTTATACATACTTTGCTTTTTTTGTGTAATGTATTGATCCTACATTATAGTATAAAAAATTTATCGCACTCCGAAGGTTTGATGCATAAGTAGTATAATGTTTATTCAAAGTATATACACAGGCTCCAAAAAATTCTTATATATGCATAGGGTGCTAGTGACTAATTTGATGATGTTTCAGTCGATGACCTTTCTGAAAAGTCACATAGGTTGAAGTTGTATTGTGGAAAAGGGGCCGTAGCCCGGTGGAGAAGGCCCTTTTCCCACAATACAACTTCAACCTATGTAACTTTTGAAAAGGGTCAAGCTTTTATGTTAGGCTTTCAGGATTTTTTTTCCCGTATATTTATAAAAACACCCAGAAGTACTTTTCTGATGAACTTCTGTGCCTGATTATGGAGACAGCTGTGTGGCCCTTAATTCACAGCCTCACACTACACTGCTTTATGTGATTAGTGCTGGACAGGAAGGGGACAGCTGAAAACGATCAGTTGTCAGCTTCCTGTCAAGACACAGTGCTAAAACCTTATGGCCACCACGTGGCTTATCTCTGCAGAATTTATATGCTTGCACCTTCTTTTAGTTATAGGTGAATACCGTAGCTGCAGGTCCCCACCTGCTGTATAATTAATCAACCATTTAGTGCTTCGGTATAATTAGACACTTAGTTCTGGTCATGAACTTATATAAAATTTCTTTTTATTAATAACTTCTTTAAAAAGTCATAAATTGACTATTTGTATAGACAAGACAATCTTATTTGTATAGACAAGACATTCTTATATCAAAAGATCACCTGAGTCCTTTTGTAGCCGCTTTGCTTTCCGGCTTACTCTTGCTTGCATAAACATGCATACATCAGACCGAAGTCCTCTTCTCAGATCGTCTACAACACCTCCCCTCTCTGTTGCCGCTACGCCTCGTGACGATTCGAGGGCCAACACGCCCCCTTTGTCAAGCACCGACAATTAATGTTTATGCAAGCAAGAGTAAGCCGGAAAGCAAAGCAGCTACAAAAGGACTTGGGTGATCTTTTGATATAAGAATGTTTTGTCTATACAAATAGTCACTTTATGACTTTTTAAAGAAGTTATTAATAAAAAGCAATTTTATATAAGTTCATGACCAGAACTAAGTGTCTAATTATACCGAAGCACTAAATGGCTGATTATCTCTACAGAAAACATATGGATCGGGTTTTTAAATTCAATATGTCTTTTCTTGGTCACAATCTATCTGGGTAGATATGGGAGGTCCCAATACACATTAGACAATCGGTTCTGAAATCGGTGGTTTCGGCAGATTGTCTAATGTGTATGAGGGTCTTTACCTACATGAGAAGGATTACTATTGACTACTGGCTTCGATCCCTATCTTAAATTTCCTGATATGACTGGAGATGTGATCCCCTCTGTCTCAGCCTCGCTATGTAGGCCTCTTTCTAGGTCATGGAATAACCAGTCCTAGTACAATGCTGAGCTTTCTGGGGGCTTTAATATGATGTTCCAAACAACACACAGTGACTGGCTTCCTTTTACAGACTGTTTGACCCACCCCCCATCTTACAAGTAAACCCATCAGCCATCCAGTTAGCCTCTTTGACTCTCAGTCCACAGGTTTGCTTCTTGTTGGCTTTGTAGACCTATTGTGCACACACTACCCTGACATGCCAAATACCCAACTTATGTAGATGCAGCTCAGCATCGGGTACAAGTGTTCTAGTGCCCCAGTGTCTACCGTCAACTCAAATGCTGGTCACCGAGAATGGCCCTTTCTATCTGGTGCATTCTCCTGCAGGATGTCATCTGAGTACATTGTTCCTGGTGTCATCAACCACTGTGGTGGTAATATTTCAGTTGATGTTTTCGATGTGTATGACAGGATGGGACTACATAGTGATGCCCAATGTCAGACTCTGGTGCCTAGGGCCCACTGGTGTATTTCATCCTGGGAGCCTACTAGAGGAGTTGACTCTGAGGCCCAGCAATGGAGTTGATTCTGGGGGCCACCCTATAGTTACTGTACATGCCTCTTATACTCTGCCTCTTTCTCTCTACTGTTTCCCAAAGTTGTATATCCAGTTTAAAATAAACTTTCAGGTCTGCTATGCTCAGGCACCCACCGTTGGTGTCTCCTAGTGAAACCTGGGGAAGCCCATCCCTCATTGATTAACATTGAAACATTGGTTTAGCAGCTCTTACTCTTTACACAAGAAGGTACCTGGACTTTTGGTACAAGTGGTAAAAAAAATGCTGTTCAGTCTCAAACATCAAAGTATTGGCGCAATAAAGGCACACTTGCATTTTCCAGTTGTGCATTACCACACAAGTTGACATTGCAGCTACCTCTTTACTGCGCTGTAGTACTCTTTGTCGCCGCTACTAAAAGTACATCAATTCCAAGTACGAGCAAATGTGAACATTGCATTGGCTACATTGCTCATAGGAGGACTGGAGCTCCTTCAATCGACAAGGGGTCAGGAGTCAGACCGCCACTGATTTAATATGGATGGCCTGTTCTGAGGATAGACTATCCGTTTTGAAAGGCTGCATAACCTCTTTATCGCTTTCATGGTCCTACATCACAGCTGCTACTGATGTCCAGTATATACATTTTTCTCTGCATGTTGTAGCCCCCTATGTGCTCTTTAAGGGGTTTTGCCAAGAAGTGAGTTCCTCACCTAACAGGCTGATACTCCCCTCTTGAGGCTTGAAAAAAAGGGCGTTGTGTTTAAAAAAATAAGTACCTCCTCTGTGATGTCATTGCTCCACCTCCCATGCACTCTCCCGAGGCTCATACTCAGTCTCTGTAGTTGAGTAAACATTGTTTGGCTAATCCACAGAGGATAACTGTATTGTGCACAAGCTATATGGGTTTTGTTTTCTCCCTCTTATCTGCTCGCTGACTACAGACAGGGGTGGAGGGAGGAGGGCTGAGCAGGGAGCGTCTGCATGTTTACTCAGATAATTACATTACAACCAGCGGATTCTCTATACAGCAAATACAGCCTCTGACACCGAAACAAAGCTAGTGCAGATGCCCAGTACCACTGCTTATTTCTCCCCCTTCCTTCAAAGCTCGTTCCTGTGTCCTGCCATCAGATAAGAAGTGCAAACAACACAAGCCCGGGGCCAGGAGCTTGCCAAATCAGCTCCTGGTCATAGCTAATGTAAACAGTCAGGAAACTAAGGGCATCTAAGTCAGGCTGCAGCTCTCAGAGGCTTCACTTTTTTTAATCACATATATTTAGAAAAGTGATTAAATACCCATTTTGGAGGATCCCACGTCAACATTAGATCGTGGCAAAACCCCTTTAAGGACTATTGAAACTCTTTATGAACTGAACAGCGCTTACACCAATTTAAAACACTCAGCAAAAAAATCGTCAAACATGACCTACAGATAAACTTCATTTTCCTTTTACAAGTGAATCTGATCTGAACCACTAGTCAGAATTTAACAGTAAATGTGTTTTCTATGACCTTAATAAAAGAGACATCACCTGCTGTTCGATCCTGTGCTCTTGCCACGGCTTGTGGAATGTAACATTCACTCCATATGTTGTAGTCTCGTACGCTCCATTCCATTGAGATTTGTGTACGGTTCTAGATGAAACGTTGTCAGACTCATTGTTATTGCTGGTTTTCCATGGTTCCACATAACTATCTCATGCAATAAATCTGTTACGTCTTAGAGGGGCCCAGAACAGGCAGTTCTATTGTAGAACCTGCACACCATTTATGTACCATGATCCATTGGCCTGCAGCCACAGGAGGTCCGGAAGTAGGTTGTAGTACTTACTTGATTATCATAGTGGTATTGGTTGGAGGATTGCAGCAAATAGTGCTCTGTTAATAATATTTTATATTAAATTTAAATCATTTTAGATAAATTAGCAGGACTATTACAAGTAACCACGAGGTCCCATAACAAAAGAATAATGTCCATAGTAAAGTCACAAGGGGTAAAATACTAAGGGATATTGTGGCACAGAAATTGTGCTAACAGTAGTGGCAACAGTCCAGGGGCGGTGAGCATAGCGGTGGTATAGTAATTATAGCACACATAAAGGGTTGCTATTCATACTGTGACATTCCAGCAGGCATTATGATGTTCCAGTACAGGTATATTAGGGAAGATGTACACAGCAGAGGTTACCATGGGGCTTCAGAGTAAAATTTAGCATCAGGCAGCATTTCATTTTCCACACCCCTCTCTATCCTCCTTTGTCGTACCTAACTGTACCTCATGTCTCAGTGGCCCCTTTAGTTGTTTATCCCCATAGCAGCTGTTTTTTCTGCTACCTCAGTTGTTACACCCATGTAAATTAGCTTTTAGCACATGGCCAGATAATGTTCGGTGCACATACTAGAGCCAAGACTTAAGAGAACTTGAAGCTGAAATGCTAAATGTTGCACTGAAAAAGTTTGATAGCAAACTATAAAAACATTGAATTTTGATGTTATTATGGTGCACACACAGCTTGATTAGTGAACATGTAACAGATGCTAATCTGGAGTGCTGAGTACAGAATATGCCAAACACCTCCGAGACCCCTACATATAGGGAGCTTTCATATGGGGTGTTTTTTGATCCAATTTTTTATTTGTTTTTTTTGTGCAGAAATGTACAGCATTAACTAGTGAATTTCTGCACAAAAAATTCATAAAAAACGCACCAAAAGCGCTCCATGTGAAAGCACCCATAGGAAAAAGTGGTCCTGCCTATTCAAATACTGTAACTACTTGCTTGGCACTTATATAACGTCCATAAACTTCAAAAGAGGGCTGCATGGAACATCACCCTGATATGCTAATAGGTGAGGATCCCAAAATTAGATCATTTTAATTTTGCCTGTACTTGGGATTGGTGGGGCAGAGGGTTGTGAGGGGGAGAGACATTATGGTCTGGAAGTAGATTCCTCTTCCATAATAACTGAGAGCAGCCGCCTTTCTTTAGCTCTTTCTATTCTTGGTCTTTTCTCTCTGTTGAATTCTGCCCGGTGTAAATTTCACAAGAAACCTATCCATTGATATGATGTTTGTTTTTTGTCTACATGCCAAAATCAATCTAAAGTGGGAAATGGTCTGGTCATTTACCAAACTTACATTTCTGCCAGTTAAAGGAGGGTGAAGGCAATAGTTTTTTAAAATGTTTTGCACTTTAAGCCACTTTTTCACATTTCCGTAATTAATGAAACAGGGACATCCTTTGCCTTCTCAACTCAAGAAAACCCCTCATTTCTATGTTCCTGTACCGTTAATGGAGGTTTTCTGCTACCTACCTTTACTATGCATGCTCTCTGATATACACAGTGCCTTGCGAAAGTATTTGGCCCCATTTGAACTTTTCAACCTTTGGCCACATTTTAGGCTTCAAATATAAAGATATAAAATTTAATTTTTTTTGTGAAGAATCAACATTAACTGGGACACAATTGTGAAGTGGAACGAAATTTATTGGATATTTTAAACTTTTGTAAAAAATAAAAAAAATGAAAAGTGGGGCGTGCAAAATGATTTGGCCCCCGTAAGTTAATACTTTGTAGCGCCACTTTTTGCTGCGATTACAGCTGCAAGTCGCTTGGTGTCTGTCTCTTTTAGTTTTGCACATCGAGAGACTGAAATTCTTGCGCATTCTTCCCTGGCGCAGCTGGAGCTCAGTGAGGTTGGATGGAGAGCGTTTGTGAAGCAGCTGGAGCTCAGTGAGGTTGGATGGAGAGCGTTTGTGAACAGGACTGAGTGGAAGCTTTGTACAGTGTAGAGGTTGGATGGAGAGGGACAGTGTTGAGGTTGTGATGAAGCTTTGACCTGGAGCTCAGTGAGGTTGGATGGAGAGCGTTTGTGAACAGCTGGAGCTCAGTGAGGTTGGATGGAGAGCGTTTGTGAACAGCTGGAGCTCAGTGAGGTTGGATGGAGAGCGTTTGTGAACAGCAGTTTTCAGCTCTTTTCACAGATTCTCCATTGGATTCAGCTCTGGACTGTGACTTGGCCATTCTAACACCTGGATCCGTTTATTTGTGAACCTTCCCTTGTAGATTTTGCTTTATGTTTGGGATATGTCTTGTTGGAAGATAAATCTCCGTCCCAGTCTCAGGTCTTTTGCAGACTCCAACAGGTTTTCTTCCAGAATGGTCCTGTATTTGGCTCCATCCATCTTCCCATCAATTTTAACCATCATCCCTGTCCCTGCTGAAGAAAAGCCCAAACCATGATGCTGCCCCCACCATGTGTGACAGTGGGGATGGGGTGTTCAGGGATATCAGCTGTGTTGCTTTTATGCCAAACATATCATTTTGCATTGTGGCCAAAAAGTTTGATTTTGGTTTCATCTGAGCAGAGCCCCTTCTTCCACGTTTGGTGTCTCCCAGGCGGCCCCTTCTTCCACATGTTTGGTGTCTCCCAGGCGGCCCCTTCTTGCCACATGTTTGGGGTCTCCCAGGCGGCCTTCGTGTGCAACTTTAAACAACTTTTATGGATATCTTCTGAGAATGGCTCTTCTTGCCCTCTTCCATAAAGCATGTTTGTGCAGTCTCCCAGTTGTTGCCCTTGTTCCACATGTTTGGTGTCTCCCAGGCGGCCCCTTCTGCCACATGTTTGGGGTCTCCCAGGCGGCTTGTGGCAAACTTTAAACAAGACTTTTTATGGATATCTTTGAGAAATGGCTTCTTCTTGCCACTCTTCCATAAAGGCCAGATCTGTGCAGTGTACGACTGATTGTTGTCCTATGGACAGATTCTCCCACCTCAGCTGTAGATCTCTGCAGTTCATCCAGAGTGATCATGGGCCTCTTGGCTGCATTTCTGATCAGTCTTCTCCTTGTTTGAGATGAAAGTTTAGATGGACGGCCGGGTCTTGGTAGATTTGCAGTGTTCTGATACTCCTTCCATTTCAATATGATCGCTTGCACAGTGCTCCTTGGGATGTTTAAAGTTTGGGAAATCTTTTTGTATCCAAAACCACCTTTAAACTTCTCCACAACAGTATCACAGACCTGCCTGGTGTGTTCCTTGGTCTTCATGATGCTCTCTGCTCTTTAAACAGAACCCTGAGACTATCACAGAGCAGGTGCATTTATATGGAGACCTGATTACATACAGGTGGATTATATTTATCATCATCAGTCATTTACATTGGATCATTCAGAGATCCTCACTGAACTCCTGGAGTGAGTTTGCTGCACTGAAAGCAAAGGGCCCAAATTATTTTGCACGCCCCACTTTTCAGTTTTTTTTTTTTTTACAAAAGTTTAAAATATCCAATAAATTTCGTTCTACTTCACAATTGTGTCCCAATTAAAATTTTGTATCTTTGTGTTTGAAGCCTGAAATGTGGCAAAAGGTTAAAGTTCAAGGGGGCCGAATACTTTCGCAAGGCACTGTATGTCACTATATTTCTAGCTTTAATTATTGCTACCTTTTAATTCTGCTTGAGTTTTCCGACATTAGGTGTTGGGGCTGTGTCTGTTTTGTTACACCCCTGACTGTGGTAATTTTTTCTTCCCTCTCCTCTCAAGTGATATAAGTCTAGTTCAGTCTCATCGCAGTTAAACACTTGTTGGGGAATGAATTCCTACTACATAGTCTTAAAAATTGTTCACAAGTTTCTCGGCAGCTTGTTTGCTGGCACTGGCCGCCCCTCCATGCCTCACAACACTATGTATGCCAGTTCGCTTTTTAAAATCATCCCACCCGCCAGGACTGACATCAAACACTTCAACACCGTCGGCACTCACTTCAGGCCTGTTTTTTAACACATTGGCATGCAACGGTTTTGCCTTCTCACACATTATCGCCTTGGAAATGCTATCAGCTGCTAATTGTTTTCCATTAATCCAAATCAACAACAATTTCTCCACCTCCTCTCATGTCTGCGACCTCTCCTTTGTCACAGCTTTAGCAACATCAGCTGCTTTTGACGGGCTCCTCATTTTTCACGATGGTGGAAATCATTGCATATAATGCTTGTAATGTTATTTCTATAAATTTCTCAGTGTTTTTTTTTCTCCTTTTATCCAAAATTTGAAGTAGTGTATTTAAATAGGTTCCTGATCAGGTCATCAGAGTTGGGGTTTCTTATGAGAGTTTCTTATGAGGTAAATTTACCATTCCATAAGATTAGAACAGAAAATACTATCTAACTCATTGGGGATTTGAATGGGATGCATGGGACTGCATGTGTTTTAACTTACCATTCCACTGACGGAGAGGCATCGCTTCCAGTTACCCCTATGTTATGGTAACCAGCAGGGCAGTGGAATAATAAGATAACCTGTAAAAACATTTTCTTTTTAAAATCTAACCCCAATAGAGTTAGGATAAAAAAATGTTTTGTCAATTTTCACCATAGATGGATTAAGGTGGATTCAAAAAGAATTGCTTTGGTTTGGGTTGAATTTAAAGGAGTTGTCTCACTACAAAGATTGCTTTTTATGTTAAAGATCTTGCAAAAACAAGTCACTTTGCAATATGTGTCCATTAACAGTGTCCTACCTATTCCTAGATATCCCTCTTGTATGAGCTGCATCAGCTCCTCAGGTCGCTATAGCTACAGACCAGTTTGATCTCTCCTGATAGGCTGTCAGCACTGGTTGCTATAGCTACAGACCTGGCTTCTACTGCAGCCTATTAGAAGCCAGTAAACACGCCCCTGAATTCAAAGTAAAACCAAGGAAACAGGACTGAGGTAAGATGAATCAATGTAGTGAGACAACCCCTTTAACACCATCGCCTTTTACCACCTAGTGCATATAATGCCACATTTTTGTACATGTATTTTTTCTAAATAAAGGAAGCATTTTTTGCACTTTTCATCCGGAGCTGTTGGTATGCTTAGGCCATTTGACAATTTGACATCAACCAGATTACAAAGTAGAACACTAATGTTAAATTTTTATTTTTTTGAATACCTGCAAGTAGAGCTATAATAGTAGGCAGCTAAGAATATTTTTTTAACATATTTTCCAACCATTGCTACGCTATAGCACCACGACCTATGCTTACTTTTTTGTAGGCAGTTTATAAGATTAGATTGAAGAGGTTTTCTTAACAGGCTGTTTCACAGGGTCACGGGCAGCTTTATACTCACACTTCCTGTTCAGACTATGGGTTGGTCTATAGCAGTGATTGACATATCAGTTCTGCTATTCCTGTTTCACTGACATAAACACTCTGTAGCCTCATGTACTACAATTTATAAATCTCCTGCAGTTAAGAGTGAAAGTTTGTCATTAACTTAGGTAAACAAACTCCTTTGCTAGAGATAAGACTCTGCAGTGAGTTACTCATCATGGACTGAACTGACTGACCGACGGCAGCTTGGAGCAATGAGGAATTAGAGCAGGAAGAGGCGAGGAGAGGTGGTTGGTAACCAGAGAAACTTGTGTGCTCCAAAAGGAGATAAAATCTTCTTGATCTCCTGACCATAGCAAAATCTAAACAACAATGTATTTGGTAATAGTCTTCATTTACCTTTCCCTATATGTTAAAAACTAATCACTGTAGTTAGAAAACCCCTTTAAGATTGTGCATACAAATGCGTTAGTATGAGGAAGTCAGACCAGACCCCTTATTTCTGATACCGAAGAACACATCTAGTTACAGTGAATTGTTTGCTGTTCCATCTCCTCAGCTCATCGAGAATGCCAGAGATGCACAGGAAGATGAAGCCGTGGAAGATGAAGGAAGCGCTACACGAGGACAGCGCAGTGAGTACAGCCCCGGGGCTCAACCAGGAATGTTTGGCTCGGGATGAACATTCTTCTCGGAATGATGATGATGTGTGCAACCATTCACAAGAGCTTGTCAGGGAGGCCGTGCAGACCGCAGAAATAGTCATGGCCAGAGATCTGGAACATTTATGTTGACTATTCTGACCTACATTCCAAGCAGTCAGGAAATTTTAATGTAAATATTCTATGCAATCTGCACAATCTCACTATGAAATCAGTTTGCCAGGTTAGATCATGGGGCAGATTTTGACTAGCACTGTGGTGTCTGCATGCACATATACAAACTACATTCGTATATACATGCTGTTCCACTGACGTCACCATTCAGTGTAGTCTATAAAACATTTCTATGTTCTTGGTGATCTGGTGGGATGTCCATCGACGTATAACCACCTATGAATTACATATGATTTTATTTGATTGCCTATAACAGTGTTTCTCAACTCCAGTCCTTAAAGGGGTTTTGCCACGATGTAATGTTGACGTGGGATCCTCCAAAATGGGTATTTAATCACTTTTCTAAATATATGTGATTACAAAAGTGAAGCCTATGAGAGCTACAGCATTGCTCAATCCCCCTTAGTTACCTGAAAGTTTACATCAGACACGACCAGGACACTGACAGGAGCTGATCTGTGTGCGCTTGCGTGTTTGCACTTCTTATCTGCTGACAGGGAACAGGAGCTTTCAAGGGGCTGGGGAGAAAGTGCAGTGTATGAGGGTGTCTGCTGTATAGAGAATCCACTGTTGTAATGTTATTATTTGAGTAAACTTTTGAGACGCTCCCTTCTTCCTCAGTCTCTGCTTACACCCTCCCTTTCACCCCTGCAGAGTTCATGACTAAGCATGATTTGTTTATATTCTCCCCTGAGCTGATAAGGAGGTAAGGAACTCACTTTGTGGCAAAACCCCTTTAGGACCAACTAACAGGTCAAGTTTTCATGTTTTTCCTCAATATTGCACAGGTGATATAATCATTGTTAGTGCATTCTCTGGGAGATCCTGAAAACTGTTGGTGGGGTTTGGGGACTGGAGTTGAGAAACACTGGCCTTTATGAAGTTCCCATATACTGATTTATCATCTCAGATTAACTATTTATCCCATATGGTGAAGGCTGTGAAAAACAAATAAAAATGCCCAACACCATAATTGTGTTTTCTGTGGGGGTTTTTTGGTCACTTTACCTCCACAAAAAATTGGAATAATAAGTGATCCAAGTTTCATGTTTCCCAAAATAGTACCAATAAAAACTTCAGCACATTAGCCCGCAAAACACAAACCTCACACACAACCAAAGAGAGAAAAATAAAACAGCCTTTGGTCTTAGAAAACTTAGTAAAACAACATTTCCCTCTCTTTCCTTTGCAGCAAATCATAATGAAAACTATATAAACTGGGCATAGCTGCAACGATACAAACCTACAGAATACAGATAACATGGCATTTATAACACATGGTGGATCCCCTTAAATTTTACAATTGCCTATTTTCAGTATTACTTAAAAAAAATGTGTTTTGTATTTCCAGTCCATTGTATGGTAAATTAAATGGTACTACAGGAAAAAATGTACAACTTCTCCCACAAAAAAACAAGCCCTCATTCAGCTATGTCAACATTTTAAAATAAAAAAAGTTATGGCTTCTGGAAGGGGGAGATGAAAACATAAAAACTGAAAATCCAAAAATGAATACATCTTTGATGGGCAGTAGCTCTCACATCTAAGATCACAAATGGATTCTCAAAGTTTAACACACAGGGCCATATGTATGAACCTGTTTAAGTCTAAAACTCACTCTTTTGCCCATAGGTTACTATGGGCAAAAAAGTGAGTTTTAGACATAAACAGGTTCATACATGTGGCCCATTATGTTACTTTGAAAGACTACTTCAGACTCAGGATTACTTCCTGAAGAGAAGCCTCTTTAGTAATTAGTAGACCAACATTCTGCTCTGTCTGGCAGCATTCCTGACTAACCCTACCCTATTCAATATGGTTCACTGATACTCCTGGGTTTGCATGCTACACTTGCTTTCTTCAAATCCTAACAAGGATTTTCTATAGTGTTCAAGTGTGGCAACTATGACGGCCACTCCAGAATCTTCCAAGACTTGTGAAACCAAACCTTGGTGGACGTTAAGGTTTTCTAAGGATCAATGTCCCGTTTGAAGGTCTTCCCTACAGAAGTTCTGGTGTTGTCCACTAGTATTCCATGATACTGACACATCTTGCCCCCCACATGCTACAGGGTTTCAGTGCCGGAAGAAGTAAAGCAGCCCTGGAACATCATCAGGCCACCACCATGCTTTAGGGTTTCCCTGTCAGTACGCTTTATCCTTCTCCTCCAGATATACTGATGACCAATAATCCCCAAAAAGTTCCAGTTTTGTTTCAAGTACTAAAGCTGCTTGTCATGAAGGGGTCGAATAGTTCTGAGACTGCAGTAGTCATTAAAAGCATTTTGTGTTCAGTTAAGAGAACCCCCTTGTTATAATCGAGCTATTTCAGTTCTTCTTGTTTGATTGCTTGTTGCACACAGCAAAATTTTGTAAATTTTGCAAATAAACTTCATTTTCAATTGAGGTTGAATAATTTTGAAAGCAACCGCACCTATATTATACAATACAAAAGTAACTCTTGAGACCTTAGTTTGGCCAGTTTTTGGGGCACATTGGCAGCCAAGCTGTATAAATTGTTTTCTTCTGTGTGTACCAGCAGAGACGTCATCTGCTTTACTTCCATAACCGCATACGAGCAACCTTCAATCCAAATGCAGTTTTTTTCCTTATTGGTTCAGAAATAGAATAATTACAATGGTCTTGAAATAATGAACTTAATGAAACCAGACTGCCGGGTCTAACCCAAATAACCTGTTTTAGGTTTGCCTCCATTAAACGTCTCCAGTGCGAAGTCTAGCTTGGCTGAATCTTCCATGAGAGAACGACTGCGAGAAAAACTGAAAGCTGGAAGGGTGAGAAGTCTATGATTTCAAGGTTTTGTGCTTGTTTTATGGGTCTGCATCTGCCATCTGTTAAAAATGGTAATCCGTCCTGTGGTGATCACTAAAACTCAGAAGGATTCAAGTATACAAATCAAAGCATGAGTGTGTCATTAGGCTTCATACCGAATGGAAAGCTGTAAGACCATACTGTATTGTAGATTTTATGGTAGTAGAGCTGACCCTTGTATGACTACTTTTTTGGATTGGTGTCCATATTGGGGAAGTTGGGAGATCGAAAGTGCTCATTAGCTTAAATCGGGGATCTCTTGTTAACTCTACAGTGCTGCCTTAAGAAAAGAAAAATAATCTTCCCAACATCTTGATTTAGAAAACTTAATGGAAAATGAAATGTAAATGTAAGGAGCACCAATAGGGTTAGTGCTAATATTTGCATAGAATGCACAGATTCTTGGTTGACTGAAGTATTTTGGCATGTGCATCCATGAAGATTTTGAGCAAGATCTCTGTGCAGCACTGTGGAATATGACATCACTGTATAAGTATTAAAACAATCATGCAGTGCTCCATCAGAAATATTGCTTCTAGGGGAGAGTATCTCCGCAATATGATGGCATGTAGAGGAACCCTATGACTCCCTAGATTGGAGCTAAAATAATTTCATATGCTTTAATATGTGCTCTGTACAGGACTAATAAGTAATTTTCCAATTACATGTTCTTCCACTGGAGGTGCTGTTTTAGTGAAGTATTGGATGAATAGTGTTGTGCTTTGGATTCATGTCAATGTTAGATTTGACTTTAATCTATGCAATTTAAATTGGGTCAGCCTGAACTAAATTTTGTCAAAAATAACCCAAAAATTGACCCTAACCCCAAGTTGTGGTTAACTTGCCCTACTGCAGTGCCTACAGTGTGGTGTGACTACCTGTCAAACATCACTTCTCAGTACCATAACCTAGGAATAACACTAGCACTAGGGGCAACTCCAAGTCATTAAAAAAAGAGGGACATAAAGCTCAGGGAACATTAATTCCCAACACATGATTAAAAAAAATCTTTATTCCAGCATAAATGTTAAAAATGCTTTAAAAACACTTAAACCACATCAATCTATGATAAGAAGATATGTGTCAGTTCTCAAAAGTATACTTTGAGATTGTTACAGTAAACCAATAGAAATTTTCCAAAAAGACACTCGAGTATAATGGGTGAGTGTAAGATTCAGCTCAAAGCACCACCAAAAAAGAACACTCTCTTCTGGTTACCCTGACATAGGGGTAACACTAGCATTGGAGTATTCCTAACTTAGTGATACAGTTGGGGTTAGAGAAAAAAATTGACTTTGGGACTCAGATTTTTTCATAAATTCAATCCAATGTTGAACTAACCAGAGACCTATTCGAGCAATGCTGTATGTGAATAGTATTTAACTACAACTTTAAAGTCTACACAACTGTTTTGTAGACTAAAATAACCTAGAGCATGCTATGACTTTAACCTACATTTCTGGAGATTGACCATTTGTACATGAGTTGTGTTTTTATGATCATCCCAGACCAGATGAGATTCTAGTGCAGCCAAGTTACTTCCATACATGTGTGATTGACCAGATAAACTCTGTTTTATTTCATTGTTCATGTGTGGCATGTATCACATTGTGTAAGAAGAAGAAACACGGTCAGAGTTGATTATATGTTTACAGCTTAATGTATCTACCACAGTTTCATCAACCCGGGATAGTGAAATGTGATTCTGGTGAACTTGTCCGTCGCTCTGAGCCTTCTTCATTAATATTGAGCTTCTATATTCAGTCTAAAGCAGAAAGTATACTCCAGCAAGAGTCACCGGCCGTCTCGCCACGAAGTCTTTCTAGATCTAGACTTGCAGACACGAGTGTGAGGCTTAATGAGGAGGTGAGTATATGGGATCAACATGGATATTCACTTCCTAATACTTTCCTTTTTATATTTTGCTGATTTTGTGTGTCCATAGTATAGATGGGGAGCTCTAAGGAAAGGCTGTATGGTACATTTGTAGCCTTCACGCCATTGGGGCTTAGCTTCAAAACCACACACAGCCAAGAGACAAGAGTGGCACTGTTTCAGGAAGTAGCCTTTTATTTTTTTTTTATATCTTATATCATCTTTTTAATTCTTTATCTGTTAGTTCATAATTGGTAGTTACAGAACCAAACCATCCGTTCACTATAAGATTATGAGGCAATACTATTCTGTTTAAATGTGGTTCATATATGTATGTCTTATGGCCCCACAGCAGGACGTCATCCCTCTTCAGAAAGCAAAGGAGGTAGAAGCTCAGCTGTCTTCAAGAGTACGATTCCGTGATGCTGTGAAGACCATTCAGAAAAAAACACATGTGAGTCTGGTAGGATTCATCCATTTTTTTCCTGTTTTGAATATACTTTGCATGGAATTGAATGGGTTGTTCAGTCTAGAAAACCAATTTTCTTAACCATATCAGAGAATTCTGTATTAATAGAAGGGATCCTCTGTTCAGCAGCCCCGTCTCTTGTTCAAAGTGAAGAGTAGTAATAAAGAATGTCTTCCTTTCTGGGGGACCTTTTCCCGTCCTACATTACACAGATAACTATGGATTGAATGTACAGTGTGTAATGCTTCATTTCCCCTGTGATGGCGCTGAAGCAAGTTTGAACACTAACTCTTAGGATTCCCCAGAGATTACAGCTGGTTACTAGGGGTTCCAGGAGGGGGACAAATTGTGCCCAAAGTGTCAATATTTTGTGTGGTCCCTATTATTTTCCAGCACTGCCTTAAGTCTCTTGGGCATGGCGTTCACTAGAGCTTCACAGGTTGCAGCCACTGGAATCCTCTTCCATGATGACATTACAGAGCTGGTGGATGTTAGTCACTTTGTGCTCTTATACTTTCCATTTGAGGATGCCCCACAGATGCTCAATAGGGTTTGGGTCTGGAGACATGCTTGGCCAGTCCATAACTTTTACCCTCATTTTCTTTAGCAAGGCAGGGGTCGTCTTGGAGGTGTGTTTGGGGTCTTTATCATGTTGGAACACTGCCCTGCGGCTCAGTTTCTGAGGGGAGGGGATCATGCTCTGCTTCAGTATATCATAGTACATGTTGGCATTCATGGTCCCTCAATGAACTGTAGCTCCCCACAGCCAGCAGCACTCATGCAGCCTCAGACCAAGAAACCCCCACCAAAATGCTTGACTGTAGACAAGACACACTTTTTTTTGTACTCCTCAACTGGTTGCCGCAACACATGCTTGACACCATCTGAATCAATAAGCTTTTCTTGGTCTCATCAGACCACAGTGCATGGTTCCAGTAATCCAAGTCCTCTGTCTGCTTGCATTCAGCAAACTGTTTGCAGACTATCTTGTGCATCATCTTTGGAAGAGGCTTCCTTCTGGGATGACAGCCATGCAGACCAATTTGATGTAATGTGTGGCAAATGGTCTGAGCACTGAAAGGCAGATCCCCCGCCCCTGCAACCTCTGCAGCAATGCTAGCAGCACTCATCTCTGGATATGACGCTGAGCATGTGCACTGAACTTATTTGGTCGACCCTGGCGAGGCCTGTTCTGAGTGGAATCCGTTCTGCTGAACCTCTGTATGGTCTCAGCCACCGTGCTGCGGCTCAGTTGACAATCTTCTTATAGTCTAGGCCATCTTTATGTAGAGCAATAATTCTTTTTCTCAGATCCTCAGACAGTTCTTTGCCATGAGGTGCCATGCTAAACTTCCAGTGACCAGTATGAGAGAATGATAACGCCAAATTTAACACACCTGCTTCCTGTTCACACCTGAGACCTTGTAACATTGACAAGGGAAAATGGCAAATTGAGCACTATTTGTCCATTTTCACTTAGGGGTGTACTCATTTTTGTTGCCAGCAGTTTAGACATTGATGGCTTTGTATTGAGTTATTCTGAGGACACACCAAATTTATACTGTTATATAAGCTTCACACTGACTATACGTTGTATCATATCTTCAGAGTTGTCCCATGAAAAGATATAATACAATATTTACAATAATGTGAGGGGTGTGCTTACTTTTGTGACATACTCTATGTATGTGTATATACATATATCTTATAGACATAGTTTGTGCTTAAATTGCAGAAGTATTTGGTAACACAATGTAGAGGCTCACTGTTTCACACTTGCCTTATGTATACATCATTATCTAGATAAACACCTTATTAAACCCACTGCTTATAAAACTCTGTTTGGGACCTGCAAAAAAATGGAGGCAGCTGAAAAAGCAGGCATATGGATAATTCACATGACAACAACCATCTTGCATCCTGAGGACACCAGACTTCGGTATTAAAAATCCTGGAGAAGAACACCGCCTACAGTTCCATGTGGCAAATTTTACAGTTTATGGGCTTCTTGCAAATTTTTATATGAAGCAGCCAACCCCTTTAATGCACATTCCATTTAAACCCTTAAAAAATGTATATAAAGATAATTTATAGGCACAAAAACGTAACCTGTATGTAACAGTCCTATCATAGACTGGTTCCACATTTTCATATGTCTCCCATCTGTCCAAGTTATTTATATTCTTGTGTGTTAACATGAACCTTCCACATAAATAGTCCGTGTCCGCCTCAAATGGTAGTAAGCAATGTAGCCTTGAAAGCAGATGAGACATGAATCATTAGAAGATGAGTGCCAGCGTCAATATTCTGAGGTGATAACGAGATGGATTACTGGCAGACATATGTGCAGTATGACCATCCAGAATATTCAAAACTGCAAGCTAAGTGTTAGTGTTAGCCACCTAGCATGCTCTTGAGGATCTTGAATGGTCATAGCATGTCAAACAAAAATATACTTAAAGGGAATGTGTCATCAAAAAATGACTTATTGTTTAACTTGCATTTTTATGTTATTTTTTATGAATTTTTGGTTATTTTTTATTTTTTTATTTTCCATATCACTGTTCATATTTATTAGAAGTTCTGAAGTCCTGCATTTTTCACTTTGGCCACTAGGCCTAATAATAATCTGACACTTCCTGTTCTGTAGGAAGAGATTCTCAGTAGTCTGCTCATTATCAGTACAAGCAGGGTCAAACTGAAAGGAGACACCGATGTTTATAGATAACACAAGCTCCACCAGTCACAATAGGAGATGTCCCAGCTCCCTCTCCTCCTCCCTGCACACTGACTACTTCCCAGGTCACAGGGCATGCCTAGAAAACTTGCCTATAGAAGTCATTGGGACTGAGCCAGTCTTAAAGCTCTTATGTGCATGAAGCTGCTGGAAAGTATCGCTCTGAAGGTTTTATAGCAGTGCAGGCAAGAATGCTGTCCCCACAATCACATACAGACAACAGAACTGAGAAATCTACAGTCAGAAAATAAAAAAGGCTAAGAAGGAAAGAATATGAATCCGTGTCTTGTTTTAATAAGTTAAAAAAAAATGGCGACAGATTCCCTTTAAGTACTAATTGGATTGTATACCCACAATATACTACCCTATCAGTATAGTAAGCCAAGCTATTGTAGTGCAAGGTTCAGTGTTTTTAGATTTGTCCTTGGTGGGCAGGGGTCTGCATTCAGTCATGGCAGGTTATAAATGTTGACCATCTAAATCAATGTATTGCATTGGTCGTCTCATAGGTTCCGGATGGATTTCCCACTGCTGAAGAGTCGTTCAACTTCTTTACCTTAAACTTTGATCCTGAACCAGAAACCCATAATGTGCAAGACCAGAAGAAATCCGAAGAACCACAGCAAAAGGACGACACTGGAGAATCCAGTTCAAAGACTGAACAAGACCAAGCAGAGGAGGGGGAAGAAGGAACGGTGGGTTTATATAGAGCCACAACCTAAAGCTATGCCCAAAGCCATTACTAGTGATTTCATGTCCTGTTGTATAGGATGTAGAGAAGCCTCCCAGCACTTCACTACCTGTTTCTTGTCAATGCTTTATTTTTAAGGGCTTCCTTACAAATATATGGAATGTGTTCTGGCTCAAAAAATAAGCCTTTGACATCTTGGTTGTCAAGGGCTGATATCTGAGCCGAAACGCGTTCCATGTACATGCAGTCCCCGGGTTATGAACGGGATAGGGACTGTAGGTTTGTTCTTAAGTTTAATTTTTTTATGTAAGTCGGTACATTTATATTAAAAAGGGTTTGTGTTTTTTGGGGTTTTTTTGTTTTGGGTAGTGCAGGGAAGGGTTTTTACATTTGTTTTGCTGTCTTTGCCCCTGTTAAGAAGATTTCACCTCATTTTCACCTCATGTGCTGCTGTGGCATGCTGGAACTTGTCATTCCACAGCTACTATCTACTGTGGAACAAAGAACTGCCAGCATTCCCCATAAGTCTCCATTTATAACTAGGGGACAAATGTAAGTTGGAACGGTGTAAGTCAGGGGACTACCTATATCTGTATGTGTGTCTTGAAACAAAGATGAAGCTGTGAAAAGAAAAAAGAGGTGGTGCCCAGAGTTTTCTCTGCATCTGTTTATGCAGTCCATGTGCACCACAGTGTCTCCAAGTGCCAAATCCTTTTTTGTGGTTTTTGCTATAAAGAGGACAGCACAGGTTTATACTCAAATAATTCTAAAAATGTATTAATATTTAAAGGGAGATGGATTAGTCCAACACTGCTGGACCTATTGGTTCACTTGTATTGTAGTTTGCTTTAGGAATTGGATGCAATTTATTTCTGTGTAGTCAATATTGTTTTACTATTAGGTTTATATTACATTTTTTTTTTATCAAATATATTGTTTATTTTGTCAGTCTCTAGTTACAGATGACATATTTGGGTCATGACCCAGGATGACTTTGTTGTCTCCAACATAGACATAATAGTAAGAATTATAGCTGCCTGTAGAGACTTATTGGTTCCAGTATGAGATTTAGTGTTTAGGATATTATAACTATACGGACAGCATATATAATGCCTTAAGTCCTCTTTATCTGTCATCTTGTTAAAAAAGCAAATATATTCAGTTGTTTGTTGTTGTATTTTCTAGAAGACAACCAATATGTCCTTACAGCTTCCCCTCTTGCTTTTTCAGCCACTCTGTTTTTCTAGGGTGGCATATCTGTGCAGCTAGGTAGATCCAAAACTCAGTATTATAGGAATGATGAGTGAAGTTCCAAATAAGGAGCTGTAATGTGGTTCAAATCAGTAGTCCCTTAAAACTTAAAGGGGTTGTATCGCTACAAAGATCATGCCTCAGATTATGGGGACAGTAAAAATAAGCACTTTTGTAATTGGGTTGCATTACCTCTGTCACTTGGTTTAGCAGATATGAGCTTTTCTGTAAATCTGTCTTCTATTTCTGCTGTTGCTGGTCGGACACACCCCCTGGACGTTTCCCGCCCCCTAGAAACGTCCCGTGCACTGTGACTGGCTGGCTGACATTTCATTCAGCCTGTTGGGTTAAGCCCCCAGACAGGAAACGCCCCAGCCATGCCCCCTGCGCTCTGATTGGCTGCCTGCACACTCTGTGTTTTATCCCCTCTGAGCTGTTAAAATCGATAGTGAAATCAAGGGCTGCTGTTTCTGTACTCATCTCCCAGCTCTAGGGTGAATGATCTGGGCAATGACTGACTGTTTAAGTCACAGATCCCCTCATATAACAGAGTCTTATAGAGTCTCCTGCCAGTTAACAGGGGGAGAGGAGAGGGGGAGGGCAGTGTGCATTGCTCCATATAACCCAGTCTGCTGCCTGGTAACAGAGGGGAAGGGGTGGGGGTAGTGTACACTACTCACATGTCTCATCAGTTCAGGCTGTGTGTATAACTGCATATACCACAGTCATACAGTCTCCTGCGGTAACGAGGGGTGGGGCGTGTACACTCCTACATATCATCAGTTTAGGCTGTGTGTATAACTGCATATAGACAGTCACGTCCGTTGGTAACAGAGGAGGGATGGAGGGGGCAGTGTACACTCCTCACATGTCTCATCAGTTCAGGCTGACTGTATAACTGTTTATAGCCAAGCTGAGCCTGAAGCTCTGCAGACACATGAGCAGTATGCAGGAGGCTGTATATCTGTCCTCTGCAGACACCCTTCTGTTTCCACTGCACAGTCAGAATGATGATGTCACAGGTCTTCAGTGAGGCGAGACACGCCTGCTGACAGGAGAGACTCGCCCCTGGATTTCTAATTCAATCTCAGAGAATTAGCTAAAGAGCCCGAAAAGTTCAAACGATACAACCCCTTTAAGCTTAGGAAAACCAATTTTAAAATACTACTGCAGACCATTGGAGCAGGTGCCAAAAATCAAGACAAAAGTAATCCCAAATAACAGAACACTCAAATGCCATATTTAAAGGGGTTTTGACAAGAAGTGATTTCCTCACCTAACAGACTGATACTGCCCTCTTGAGTCTTGAAAAAAGGGGATGTTGTGTTACTGTGTTTAAAAAAACAAGTACCTCCTCTGTGATGTCATCACGCCATCTCCAATGCACGTTCAAGAGGCTGATATTCAGTCTCTGTAATTGAGCAAACATTGTTTGGCTAATCCACAGGGGATAACTGTATTGTGCACAAGCTATACGGGTTTTGTTTTCTCCCTCTTACCTGCTCAGGAGTAAAGATAAGCCAGCTTACATGTTTCAGGACAACATAGCCCTTGATCACAAATGTGATCAAGCGCTATGTTGTCGTGAAACATGTAAACTGGCGTCTTCTATGTGTTTATGGTGTTTTAATATGATTCAATAATCAGTTTCTTTAAAGGGTTATCCAGATTTAGTGACACCCTTTTTATTTACTCCTTCAGGCAATATAAAGTTGATAGGGGGTTTTACTCAAAACAAGTGTTTGTAGATGACTCTTGCCACCAAAGCTTAACATTTTGAAGGGCATTTGACAGGGTACCTCAGTTTTGTAATGGGAGCCCTGCTCTGCCTCACTTTCCACAGGACAGTGTAACCCTTAGAATGGCCATAGACATTAGATTCATGTAATTTCAACCTGCCAATAGTTCCTCCCTTTCTTATGGCTTCAAACTCCTTCTATCGCACTTTTCATCAGTTAATTTGAGTCGGCAATATATCAGGATCTCCTGAATCCTCTCAATGAACTTCTCAAATGACTGCAATTGCCAAGCAATATTCAGTGACACTTTGTAACGTTTTACATACTTTTAATTGCTCTTGTACGTCCAAACACTGTACAGCAATCAATAACTTTGTGCAATACAAACAGTAACCATTTCTGGTGATATATATAAAAGTCCAACCTTATGTCTTGAAAGCTGATACGAGCACGAAATACACTATGTCAATTAATCTCCAAAAAAAAGGGAATCTCGCAAGAGAACAGAGAGAGTGACTTCTGATCACTATATTTACTATTTTGCCATAGGCAAACTTAAACTCTATCAGTTCTCAATCTATAAGACTCTTAAACGTAACTTTTATTATGTACTTAACCTCTATACACACTATTTAAAAAAACGGATTTCTAACCTCTCAATTTTTCCCTTCCTACTTCTGAAGGAATAACTCCCTTTCCATTATCAAGTCTGGTGGAACCCCACCTACTAACAGGAAATTGGAAAGGGAGTTATTCCTTCAAAAGTAGGAAGGGAAAAATTGAGGGGGTAGAAATCTGGTTTTTAAATAGTGTGTATAGAGGTTAAGTACATAATAAAAGTTACGTTTTAGTGTCTTATAGATTGAGAACTGATAGAGTTTAAGTTTGCCTATGGCAAAATAGTAAATACAGTCATGGCCAAAAGTTTTGAGAATGACACAAATATTATATTTTCACATGATCTGTTGCCCTCTGGTTTTTTATGTGTGTTTGTCAGATGTTTTTAATCACATATGGGAAATACAAGTGCAATCATATTATGATTAACAAAAGCTTTTATTGACAGAATGAGTTAATGCAGCAAGTCCAATATTTGCAGTGTTGACCCTTCTTCAGGACCTCTGCAATTCTCCCTGGCATGCTCTCAATCAACTTCGGGACCAAATCCTGACTGATAGCAAGTCCATTCTTGCACAATCATGCTTTCATTTTGTCACAATGTGTTGGTTTTTGTTTGTCCACCCGTCTCTTGATGATTGACCACAAGTTCTCAATGGGATTAAGATCTGGGGAGTTTCCAGGCCATGGAACCAAAATCTCTGTTTTGTTCCCTGAGCCATTTAGTTTTTAAACCTTTGCTTTATGGCAAGGTGCTCCATCATGCTGGAAAAGGCATTGTTGATCACCAAATGGCTCTTGGACAGTTAGGAGAAGTTGCTCTTGGAGGATTTTTCTGGTTTACCATTCTTTATTCAGGGATGTGTTTTTAGGCAAGACTGTTAGAGAGCCGATTCCCTTTGACTGAGAAGCAACCCCACACATGAATGGTTTCGGGATGCTTTACAGTTGGCGTGAGACCGGGACTGGTGGTATCGCTCACCTTGTCTTCTCCGAACAAGCTGTTTTCCAGATTTTCCCAAAAACATTCGGAAAGGGGATTAATCAGAAAAAAATGACTTTACCCCAGTCCTCAGCAGTCCCACTCCCTGTACCTTTGCAGAATATCAGTCTGTCCCTGATGTTTTTTCTGGAGAGAAGTGGCTTTTTTGCTCCCTCCTTGACACAGCCTTGCTCCATGAGTCTTGCCCCCACAGTGCGTGCAGATGCACTCACACCTGCCTGCTGCCTTTCCCTGAGCAAGCTCTGCACTGCTGGTAGCCGATTCCGAAGCTGAAACACTTTTAAGAGACGGTCCTGGCGCTTGCTGGTCTTTCTTGGGCGCCCTGGAGCCTTTTGGCAAAAATGGAACCTCTCTCCTTGAATTCCTTGATGATGCGATAGATTGTTGACTGAGGTGCAATCTTTCTATTTGCGTTTACTCTTTCCCTGTTAGGCCAGTTTTGTGCAGTGCAATGAGGGAACTGCACGTGTTTCTTAGAGATAACCATGGTTAACAGAAGAGAAACAATGATAAACAAGCACCAGCCTCCTTTAAAGTATCCAGTGGTGTGATTTTACTTAATCATGACAGATTGATCTCCAGCCCTGTCCTATCAATACCCACCCTTTTTTAATGGAGCAATCACTAAAAACGATGTTAGCTGGTCCTTTTAAGGCAGGCCTGCAATGAATTTTGAAATGTGTTTTGGGGGAAAAAGTTTCTTTTTTCTAGGCACTATTGACTTTGCAATTAATTGCTGTTAGCTGATCACTCTTTTATAACATTCTGGAAAATATGCAAATTGCCATTATAAAACCTGATGCAGTAGACTTTGTAAAAATTAACATTTGTATCATTCTCAAAACTTTTGGCCATGACTGTATAGCGAAGTACACTATGGCTCCTTTCGTGTGCTCACCATAGCTCTTCTGTTCGCTAACACCTCGGTGCTATCACCAGAAATGGTTAATGTTTGTATTGCACAAAGTTATTGATTGCTGTACAGTGTTTGGACGTACAAGAGCAATTAAAAGTATGTAAAACGTTACAAACTGTCACTGAATAGTGCTTGGAAATTGCAGTCATTTGAATAGTTCCTCACTGTCTGAAAAACATCTACCCGAATCTATGTACCTTGGCAAGGTAAGCCACAATCTAACCTGTGGACAATGGTGACTAGGTCTAGCTTTAGTCATTGCTTCCCCAAATGATTGCAGGAGCACCAAGCTATGAACTCTCGGCTTATCTCAAGACACTCACAATCTAAAAGGAGCTCTCCCAACCTTTTTATTCAGCTTGAACCGCTATTAGCAATACTGTTAGTAAGAATGTATACTCATGTGAGTGATGAAAATAATCTGAATATGGAATCTTCTTTCGATTTTGTTCACCTGTAAATCTGTAATAGTGAATCAACAGAATAAATCATGGGCAGATTTTTTTTTTGTTCTTTCTCCTCTTTGGCTGATTTTCCTTGAATCAGAAAGAAGTGTTTTTATTGTTTTCACAAGGTCACGTTGTTACAGGGAGAAGAGGAGTCATTGGTTCCAGACGATGACCTGTTTCTGATTGACCAGACGGCACGTGACTTCATTGAGTTGACGGCTGCTGAATATGAAGGGTATCACAGTCGGCTGCAGAAAGAGAGAGACATTTTATTTGCACCAAGCTATCGACTAGGTGATTGACAGTCACACATTTGTAACATAATATTATATCCTTTCATTTAGATCAGGGGTGTCAAACTGCGGCCCTCCAGCTGTTGGGAAACTACAACTCCCATCATGCATTTGTATAATCTATAACAGTGGGAATGATGGGAGTTGTAGTTTCCCAACAGCTGGAGGGCCGCAGTTTGACGCCTGTGATTTAGATGGAAACTACAGTAACTCACAAAAGTAAGTACACCCCTCACATTTTTTAAAATATTGTATTAAATCTTTTCAGGGGACAACACTCAAGATATGACATGGTGATACAATGTAAAGTAATCGGTGTACAGCTTGTATAAGGCCTCGTTCACACGGCTTATTTGGGCGCTGATTGGAGCCGTACTGCGCGCCGTTTTTGCGCTGCAGTACGGCTGGAATCCGTCCCAGTCACTACGGTAATCCACAGTTCTCATAGAGAACTAGGATTCCGTCTCCTCTCCCCGCTCGGTGAATCCGCCGCGGGGGAGAAAGTGACATGCACATTATTTACAGCGTGTACACGCCGCGAATAATGTGTGTCTATGGGGCCGGCGAGCTGCCGGCCCCGCAATTACGCTGGCAATAAGCCGTGTAAACATTGCCTAACAGTGTAAATCACTCAACACACAGCCATCAATGTCTAAACCGCTGGCAACAAAAGTTCCCCCCTTAAATGAAAATGGAAAAATTGAGTCCAATTTGCTGTTTTCCCTCCCCGTTGTCATGTGACTTGCTAGTGAAACAAGGTCTCATGTGTGAATGGGGAGCAGGTGTGTTAAATTTGGTGTTTTCACACTCTCTTATACTGGTCACTCGAAGTTCAACATAGCACCTCATGGCAAAGAATTGTAACAGAATTGTTGTTCTACATAGAGATGGCCTAGGCTACAAGAAGATTACCAACATCCTGAAACTGAGCTGCAGCACGGTGGCCAAGACCATACAGTAGTTTAACAAGATGGGTTCCACTCAAATCCAGCCTCGCCATGGTCGAGCAAAGAAGTTGAGTGCACATGTTCAGCATCAAATCCAGGGATGGGTGCTGCCAGCATTGCTGCAGAGGTTAAAGGGGTGGGGACAGCCTTTCAATGCTTAGACCATACCGCACACTGCATCAAATTGGTCTGCATAACTGTCATTCCAGAAGGAAGCCTCTCTTAAAGAGCCTGCTAAAGACAAGCAGACCAAGGACATGGATTACTGGAACCATGTCCTGTAATCTGATGAGACCAAGATAAACTTATTTTTGGATCAGATGGTGTCAAATGTCTGTCACAGCAACCAATTGAGGAGTGGACAAGTGTGTGGTGGGAGTGTCATGGTTTAGGGCTTCACAAGTGCTGCTGGCTGTGGTGAGCTACAGTGGTTCATTGAGAGAACCATGAATGTCAACATGTGCTGTGACATACTGAAGCAGAGCATGATGCCCTCCCTTTATAAACTGAGATGCAAGGCAGTACTGCAACATAGTGACCCCAAACACTCTTCCAAGATGACCACTACCTTGCTAAATAAAATTGGGTGCCGGACTGGCCAAGCAGGTCTCCAGACCTAAACCCTATTAAGCATCTGTGGGGCATCCTCAAATGGAATATGGAGGAGCGCATGGTCTCTAATATCCACCAGCTCTGTGATGTCGTCATGGAGGAAGGAAGAGGATTCCAGTGGCTGTAACCGGTGATGCTCTAGTGACCTCCATGCCCAAGAGCGTTAAGGCAGTGCTGGAAAATAATAGGGACCACAAAAAATATTGAGACTTTGGGCACAATTTGTCCATTTTCACTTAGGGGTGTACTTACTTTTGTTGCCAGTAGTTTTGACATTGATGGCTGTGTGTTGAGTTATTTTGAGGGCATGCCAAATTAATACTGTTAAAAAAGCTGTACACTGACCACTTTACATTGTAGCAAAGTGTCATATCTTCAGTGTTGTCCCATGAAAAGATATAATACAATATTTACAAAAATGTGAGGCCTGTGCGCACTTTTGAGAGATACTGTATGTCTATCAGGACATATACAGCGGATACATATAAGATACGGTAGTAAGTTTTGTCATATATATATATATAAATGGACACCAAACCCAGTCTGTGGTAGTTTATATGGTTGAAAAGGTGTGGCTAATGTAAAGGGGTCTTTTGGTGTGCTAAAACCATCTTAACATTAATCAAATTGGGGAAGGTCTGAGTTAATAAAAAGAAGTCCCTTGTATGGAACCTCCCTCAGTTTGTCAGAGCAGAACGGTTCTCTCGAGGATTTTGGTACATCACACTCAGGGCTGTGGAGTCGGCAAGCCAAAACCCCGACTCCGACTACTCAATTTCCCAAACCTCCGACTCTCGACTCCCTCATACACGGCGCATGTTTAAGTGATAACCTTACTGTAGTAAAATGGTAACATCCGGCTGTTTATCACCTTATGAAACAATAATCAAGCTATTTAGGTAGAACAGACACAAGCAAAAGGGTAACAATGTTTTGATCTTTTGAACACTTGTGGGTAGAGTTGAAGAAAAAAGCTGTATTTGTCTCCAATCCAGTCTGCACCAACATTGGGAACGTGTAGAAGAGAACTGGGATCAGATTTTGGTCAAGACCTGCTTGAATCTGATCCAGAGGCCGGAAGGATTCAGGCAGTATTGAAAACCAAAGGTGGATTTACCAAATACTAAAAAAATAATAAAAATTAACATTTTGATTTTTAGGAGCAAAACAGTAACAATGCAGTTACAGGAAATAATCTGCAGTACTAAGCAGATGGTAAATACTTGCAAGTCACATTTATGTATAAGATAGGTAAGATGACTGTATATAAAATTACAGTAGCCTCATGTACAAAGCTGTAGTGGATGGTGAGATATGGAGCCTGAAAGTCACAAGTTCAAACCATCGTTACCATTTTGCTTGTCAGTGTAAAATATATTTATTGGACATGACTTTAGGACACAAAAAAATTTTTAAATATGCAAAACCCTGCAGGAACATTCGTGGAATCTCTGAATTTGTTCTGAGAAATAGTATTGCCTCCATCAGATCCTGCATAGACGACCTCACATCTGTTCTCATTATTTCCAGGCTAGAGAACGGCCTCTCTACACTAACTTGGGTTGGGGGCAAAGCGGTGACCACAGGGGCAACATCTCTAACAATGTCAGGGAATAAAGGAATTGCCTCAGCCACAGTCAGTTTTGATGAATGGTTGAACTCTTCTACTTCTTTGAAAACAGGTGAAAAATGTTGCTGAAATCCGTTTGCTATGGGAGCAAAGTCTTTTCTTCTGGGGCAGCGCTTTGCCTGCTCCATGTCATCAATTACACTCCCCATGTGATGAGGCTGAAGATATGGGAGCAGCAGCACTGGCCGGACCCAATTCCTCTTGCTCTTTGCATCGAACTAACTGGTCCAACGTATTATATATTTTGGGAGTCGGTCCCTTTTATGACGACTCCACAGCCCTGAACACTAACATGCTGTTTCGGTGGACATTTTTTTAAAACTTCATTTATGTAGGTTGGTGCTGAAAGGAAAAAAAAAAAACTGTCTCTCAACTACCTCCTTCCCTACATTACAGCTCATTACTGGATATCTTAACGTGTGACATCCCTTCTAAAAGGAAGAAAATTGTCTAACCAGGATAACTAAATGAAAATAACATTATGGTCAAATAATAGCAATGCATATTGGCAATTCTGGTCACGGTCTAGTCATTTTTTAGAGATTCCGACTAGACTCCATTGTAATGGTCCAAACCACTATGAAAGCTAAGGATGCCATAAGACTGTGCAGTGTCCACTTACCATATGCACCTTGAAGCTCCCAGCATGTACATCATATATATTCAAAGACCCCCAATTTGCTCTCTGTAATACGTTGGTTTTACTTTTTGTAAGAGAGAGTGCAACAAGACATACGGTGGAAAAATGTATGCCACAGAGTATACCATTTTTTTGTTGTTGTTGTTTCTTTCCTTCAGTGCGTGCCTATGGATGTCTGTTATTATATGCCTATTTAGAGGTATCCGTTGGAAGTATGTATTGAGGATACCTCCAATGGGCACAATACAGTCTGAAATAACCCCAGCACTCCTATATCTTTCAAGATGAGAAATTTTAAGACAATGCCACCACAATTAGGATATGACTAAAACTGGTACAAGGGGTCTATGAGAGAACTCATCTGAGAGGTAGAACAACTGTACAAAATGCAGAAAACTTCCACTTTGACTCTGCTTTCTGCATTACAGTACCACCAAGCCAGAAGGTCCCTGAGAACATGCAGCCAAGATACCTAGAAGATGAGGGTTTATACATTGGCGAGAGGCCAAAAGTATCCCGAACCAACCAAAATCTTCTGGAGAACCGGATTTTACAGCTGAATGAGGTACTATGATATTGCCTGATATTTGTATTGCATATTTGTACATTTGGAAGGTATTCCCACTATACATATTGATGACAAAGATATGGACTCTCACCTCTTTGATTCTCACCTATCTAGTGAATAAGCCCTGAACCTTCTCTGTTTTTAAACAGAGAGGTGATCTGAACTCCTCTATTAATTTTAACTTGAATTAAAGGGGTTGTCTCATTTCAAAGTTTCATAGGATGCATGAATGAAATAATGCTGTTTTGCTCTGTCACTTCCTGGCCAAGCTGTCTGTAATTAGCATGTGAGCTTCGTGTATTCAGACTTCTCTGTTTATTATATTTATTAGTCTAGATTAAATAAATTACCTTCTCTGAGGTCCAGAGACACTTCTGAGCTAATGTAAACAGTAGAGTAATTACCGTCTTTTGTCTGAAAGATCAGATAACAAACAAGCTCTCACCGCTGGCCGGTCACTTGGGAAACCAGAGAGAGCACAGAAGGTGATAAAATCACTTGTAGCTCCTTTAACAAAAAAAGATGAACAAAGCAATATATTTGGAAAACGTCTTCATTTAGTGTTCAATACATTTTGAAAGCTATTCTTTGTAGTGAGACAACCCCTTTAAGTGTGATGTTCACCAATACTCAGTATTCCCATTGATTTGCTTGGGAGAGTTCCTACCACCTCTGTTCAAGACAGAGAGGTTTTAGGGCTTGTTCTCAAGATGGGTCAGAACTGCACCTATCTCAAAGATGGCATCAGCGTTTATGGTGGGATGACCTCTTTAAAGTGTAACTCCATGTTTGAAGTCTTTTCAGAAACATCTGCAAATTTCCTAGAACTATTTACATTTTACCTTATTTCTGATAAACTCTGTTCACATCTGGGTATTAGCTTTGATTTTACAACTGTTAGTCCAGTAAATAGACTCTATTGACTTGCAGTGGGGTCATTCAGTGGTTCTGTCATGGTGTATATCGTTTTGACAGGAAGACTAGCTATGCGGGCTGCACTATTCCTTTTGAGAAATTGATTGTGATTTTCAATGGGGGCACAAAACAGACCCTCCTGAGTAAATGGTAACAGAACTATAGCTGCAAGACTGACCTGATCTATTGCAGATGATAGAGCAGGCTAGAATTTCTAATAATCTGAGGTCTGGATCCTATTTACATGCATCCATAAACATCAAAACTGCAGTAATTTCACTTTCCAACACCCCCATTCATCTCTCTGGCAATAAACGGCAAGTTTTCATTTTGCCCACCAACCGAGAATGGGGATTTGAGGCCTCACATTCTTGGCACCAGTGGGGTTCACAGAAATTGACCCCACCTAAGCTACTTTTATGACTTGTCTGATTAACAGGTTATAAAGAGAAATCTGGGGTAATGTGGGACAATCCCTTTAAATTGTCTAATTTGGAAAATTGTATAAATTAATATGAGAGAGACCCAGTGTTTCACCACTTTTTTCTTTTGTTTATTTTTATCCTCAGGGAAAGAGTTGGTTTGGGGATGATGGGAACGTTTTAGCCTTACCTAATCCTATAAAAGCCTCTCCTACAAGACCTCCGATATTCTCTCTGCATGAAGGGATAGACCCAGCCTTGGAGACCATATACATAAAGGTACACAGAGTCAATAATGAAATATGTAATGAGACTGATTTATGGCACGTGCAGGCATTCTGAACATATTCTCTTTTCCCTGTGGACCCATTTCTGCAGCGCCTCTTCCTGTGTAATTGATCTGCCCTTCTGTCTTTCATTGTCTATATGCCTCTGGAGCTTGGCATTAATCATTATAGCTCTTTTGTTTTTCTTCCGATTATACTACAGAATGTGACTTTGCACTGACTTTTAAGACTTTGTTGATTGCCATTTCTTTGTTTTATAGGATATCACGGTTATATACTTCATTGTATATGATCTAGAGAGTGTAGATCAGTGTTCCCCAACTCCAGTCCTCAAGGCCCACCAACGGGTCATGTTTTCAGGATCTCCCACAGAATGCACTGACAATAATGATACACCTGTGCAGAATGCACTGACAATAATGATATCACCTGTGCAGAATGCACTGACAATAATGATATCACCTGTGCAGAATGCACTGACAATAATGATATCACCTGTGCAGAATGATACTGAGGGAATCCAGAAAACATGACCTGTTGGTGGGGCCTTGAGGACTGGAGTTGGGGTCCCTTGGTTTAGTGGTATCAGTCTCATTCTGACCCCTACGTGCCTCTTTACCATAGAATTAGAAATGGTGCATTACAGATGGGGCCTTTTTAACAGATTTTACATTTGGCACAATACTTTTGAGTTGTGCCTCTGATGGTGTATGAAATAATATTTGACTTGTTGCCAAGGTTATCCGTGCATGCACCATATATGTAATCCACTGTAATGAAAACGTAGTCCGCTACATTGATTTCATTGCATTATAATTATATACTGTGTGTTCTGTGTTTTACAATGAGAGTCAATGGAGACATTAGCAACTGTATGACCTAGAGATACTTGTGTTTCAAACATATAATTTCCAGCACATACTTTTGATGTCAAAAAAGATTAGAAATGAACAAATTCCTAGAAAGATTTAGGAAAGAATGCAATCGTTATGTTTATGGCCAACAATTGGTTTTACTGTATAAACACTACCCTGTTTCCCCGAAAATAAGACAGTGTCTTATATTCATTTTTGCTCCTAAAGACGAGCGAAGACTTATTTTTAGGGGATTTCTTATTTTTCCATGAACAAGAATTTACATTTATTGCCGAACAAAAAATCAACGTGTATTAAAGGGGTTGTCTCACTACATTGATTCGTCCTGTTTTCTTGTTTCATTTTGAATTCAGGGGTGTGTTTACTGGCTTCTATTAGACTGCAGTGAAAGCCAGGTCTGTAACTATAGCAGCCAATGCTGGCAGCCTATCATGAAAGAGTAAACAGGTCTGTAGCTATAGTGACCTGAGGAACAGATGCAGCCCATACAAGAGGGGATATCTAGGAATAGGCAGGACACTGTTAATGAACATATATTACAAAGTGACTTGTTTTAGCAAGATCTTTAACATAAAAAGCCATCCTTGTAGTGAGACAACCCTTTTAATATACTGCAGTGATTTTATGACAACAGTATGCATAAGCAGCCAAACTCTGAATTGCATAAAAAAAATGTACTACGTCTTATATTCGGGGGATGTCTTATTTTCGGGGAAACAGGGTATTTCTAAGAACTTTTATTTCTCCGCTGTAGTGTTGCTAGAATAGGGCCCTGTTCGGCTCAACACAGGCTGAACCGAACTTGTGAAAAATCTTAGGTTCAAAATGTGCCAAATCCAAATTTTGTATCAAATGCTCTCACTAACTGTAACCCTAACCATAAGTTGGGGTTGTTTTAACAGTTTTTCTGACAACGCAATGCTTCTAACTTGTGATACGATTTCCAATCTAATCTTACTTCCAGTTACCATACTGTTCAGCTCATCTAGAACTTATTGGAAGTGATATTGGATACAATGTCTCATAATCTGTATACTGTTGGAGCATTGCCTGGAAATAAATCTCTATACATCACTTGGATCTCTTGAAGGAGAATCAGTACCCGTATTAAGGGGGTTGTCTCACTATGCTGTTTCACATAGCCACAGACAGTTTCAGACTCACACTTCCTGGTCAGGCTGTGGGTGGTTCTATAGCATTGATTGGCATATCATTGGCTATTCTAGTTACAGTTATAAGTGCAGGAGATTTATAATCTGTAGTTCACAACGCTACAGAGCTCTAAGAGTTAAAGCTTGTCATCAACTTAGGTAAACAAGCTCCTGTGCTAGAGCTTGATGGTGACTCGCCATGGTCAGGTGGCAGCTTGGAGCAATAACAGAGGAGAGAGAGCAGAGAGCGGATCAGTAACCAAGAGAAACTTATGTACACTAGCAGTAGATAAAATCTTCTGAATCTCATGAACAAAGCAAAATCAAATGGCAATGTGTTTGGTAATAGTCTTCATTTACCTTTCCCTACATGTTAAAAGCTAATTATTGTGGTGAAAAAAAACCTTTAAGTGGGACATTAAAAGCTCTTCTCTTTCATGCTTTGCTCAAAGGCAGTCCCATCTAAGAAATCTCGTCAGTACATGGTTGAGTCTGGAGGGCTTCAAGGAGACTTTCAGTTGGATATTGATATTTCGGGGATTGTGTTTACCCATCATCCACTTTTTAGTAGAGAGCATGTCCTAGCATCCAAGTTATCCCTGCTTTATGATCAATATCTGGGAAGGAAACAGAAGAACCTTTCCAACCTTCTGACAGACAAGGTATGTGGTTATTGATAGTTTGGCCAACGTCTATAGGATATTGAAACTATGAATTTCATTTTTCGGAGCTCTAGAATGAAAGATTGCCTATATATACTGAGATATATACATTTACAATACAGCAAGAAATGTTCCTTGAGTTGGAGATTGCTCTGGACATGGAACAGTTTATGGACAGGAATTATAGAGTATAGTTAACCTGAGCACCTTTTCAAGGTCTTATTTAGAAGTCTTGAAGCCCTTAAAATCGATTGACATATATATTTCTGAATGTCGTTGACATTTTCTATTTCCTTTCCTCCCAAACACCCCTCTCCCTTTTCTGGTGATAGTTACATGCTCTGAGGAATGCTATACAGAACATTTCCACCAGGGGCGCTGCTCATATCTCCAACGTAGTGACTGAACAAAGTATAAATGAATATAAAGTGGAAATCAGGTAAGTTACTAAAATGAGGTAAATTAACAAGCGTTGCATTATCCTTAATATACAACACATCTGTATGGTTTTGTGCTATTAAGGGTGCATAGAGTGGGCTCACGCAGAGCCTTCTCCATATCTGGAGGATTCTGGCTCCTAAATAGTCATAAATGGGTGTGGTTCCCCCTTTCACTGCCCAATCAACTTCTGCCCAACGCGGGTGTTGTTTGATTAGCTTGTATTGCAAGGTGTAACAGAACATTAATTAAAGGGGTTTTGCCAAGAGGTGATTTCCTCATCTAACAGGCTGAACTGTCCTTTTGAGCCTTGAAAAAAGGGGCATTGTGTTTCTGTGTTTAAAAAAAAAAGTGCCTCTACTATGATGTCTCATCGCACCACCTCCCATGCACGCTCATGAGGCTGATATTCAGTCTCTGTAGTTGAGCAAACATTGTTTGGCTAAACCACAGGGGATAACTGTATTGTGCACAAGCTCTATAGGTTTTGTTTTCTCCCTCTTATCTGCTTACGAGAGAAGATAAGATCCAAGCAGGAACTGCTGCAGGGGGGAGGGAAGAGGGTTGAGCAGGGAGTGTCTGCATGTTTACTCAGATAATTACATTACAACCAGCAGATTCTCTATACAGCAGACACAGGCTTTGTTCTCCCCCTCCCTTCAAAGCTAGTTCATCTGTCCTGCCATCAGATAAGAAGTGCAAACAAGGCAAGCACGGCCAGATCAGCTCCTGGTCGTAGTTAATGTAAACAGTCAGGCTATACTTTTTTTAATCATATGTATTTAGAAAACTGATGAAATACCTGTTTTGGAGGATCCCACATCAACATTAGATTGTGGCAAAATCCCTTTAAGTGCCTATATATTGTAGTATATAAGTACTGCAGTATAGAGTACAAGGGATCAAGGGGTTACATGTTCAAGGACATTAGAGTTAAAAAATAAAATTTAACTAAAATAAACAATTCAAAGAACACCCTTTTTTCCCATTTATAATACACCAAAATTTAAACAATAAAAAAATTATTAGAATTGGTATCGCCATGTCTATAAAACTCTAATATGACACAATATCATCTCATTTATCCCACACGTTGAATGCGGTAAAAAAAAAAATGCCAGTTGTGGGTTTGTTTGGTCATCCCACCTCCTAAAAAAAAAAAAGAAATAAAAAAGTGATCACACAGTTGTATATACTCCAAATTGTTAACAATAAACATACCTCTCCCTCCCCCCCCCCCCCACCCAAAAAAAAAATGAGCCATCACATAGGCTCGGCGGCACAAAACTAAAATGTTTATTTGTCTCAGAAAATGGTGATGCAAGTTCTTTTTAGTAAAGCATGGTGAAACTATATAAATTTGGTATCACATGAACCATATCAAACTGCAGAATAAAGATATATTATTTACACCACACCATGATCTCCACAAAAACTTTTTTTTTTCAATTTCTCTCCACAAAAAATTACATTTTGGTTTCCTAATACATTGCATGGTGCATTAAATTGTACCATTGAAAAATAAAACTTGACCCACAAAAAAGTAATTCTTCTATGAAAAAGTAAGAAAATTTTGTCTCTTAAAAGGCAGAGCTAAATATACGTAAAACAAAAAACAAATTGGGTTCACTCGTGAAAGAAGTAATCCCATTTCATTGATTTATGCTTTAGACATGTAGGCAAAGGTAAATACTTTTTCCAAATACATTGCTGTTCTGATCTTGCTTCCCTTCAGTTCTTATAACCTGCTTGTGTATACAAGCTTTCCTACATTGACCTCCTCTCTCTGCTCTAAAAGGCTCTAAAGCCTTGGCTGGGATAGTGTGGTCACTCCATGCTGTTTTTTATCAGCAGCACTAGAGCTTGTATGTGTTTCGTACTAACAAACTTTAACCCTTAAGAGCTCTGTAGCCTTCTGCCCTGCTGTTTAGACCCTTCCATCACCAATGTCCCTCTAGGAATAACAGGGCTGATATGCCAGTCACTGCTGTAGAACCCATAGACTAAACAGGTAGTGTGAGCCTGAAGCTGTTCGTGGCTCTGTAAAACAGAATGGTGAGACAACTCCTTTAACCCCTTAACGACCCTGGGCGTTTGAGTACGTCCCAGGGCCGCTAAGAGGCTTTGCAGGGGGATTGCTCCGCGACCCCCCCCCCCCCCCCGCACATCCGGCGGGTGTTAGCGGCTAATCGTCGCTAACACCCGGCCGCTACAGCGCGAATGGGCCGCGTCGCTCGCCTGCGCTGTTTAACCCATCAGACACCACGGCAAAGATGGCCGCGGCGTCTGAATGAATGACGATTGGTGCCCGCACCGATCTTGAGGGTGATCGGCACTGTCGCAGCATAGCTGCAACGATCCAACCACCAGACATGGAAGTGGGGAGCCTTGGGAAGGCTCCTGTCACTTCCATGTCCTGGTTTGCCCCACCTCCGTCCGCAGACAGGAAGTGGGAAAACCGCCATCTTGGTACAGTCTAATACATTGCCTATGCAATGCATTAGACTGTATTGACAATTGTGCCACCTAGTGGTCAAGTACCATAGGTGGCCTCAATGTTAAAGTAAAAAAAAAAATTTTACAGTACAAAAAAAAGTTCAAATCACCCCCTTTTCCCCATTTTACAAATAAAAAAAATAAAATAAAAAAGTTACACATATTTGGTATCGCCATCTCTGAAAAAGTCCGATCTATAAAAATATAACATCATTTATCCCGTACACTGAACACCGTAGAAGAAAAAAAATTTCAAACGCCAAATTTGCATTTTTTTTATCATTTTATGTCACTTAAAAAATGGAATAAAAGTGATCAAAAAAGTCGCATCCATTCCAAACTGCTAGCAATAAAAAGTACACTTCAGCCCGCAAAAAATGCACCCTGACTGACGTCCGTAGGTGTTAGTACAAAAAAGTTATTGGTGGCACAAAATGGCGCCGTGGTGCAAATTTAAAAAATAGTAAAAGTTTGGAATTTTTTTACGGTACCAAAACATAATGGAAACTCTACATGTTTGGTATTGCCGGATGCGTAGCAACCTGTAGAATACAGATAACACATTATGTTTTCCGATGATTGAACGCTGTAAAAGCAAAACACCCGCAAACATGGCGGAAATACGTTTTTTTCACAATTTGTCCCACTTGGAATTTTTTTCCGGTTTTCCAATATATTCTATAGTATAGTGAATAACACCATTAGAAAGTACATCTTGTCCCGCAAAATAAAAGCATTCGTGTCTATGTAGGTGGAAAAATAAAAAAGTTATGGCTCTGGAAAGGCGAGGAGGGAAAAACGAACGTGTCAACAACAAAAAAAACACCGGGTCCTTAAGGGGTTAAAGGGGTTTTGCCATGATCTCATATCATACCTCCTGCATCCAGCTCTGTGTGCTCAGAAGGAGACGTGTGCGATTTGTTTGAATTGCATATCATATGATCCAGCAGGATGACATCACCATGCCCTTCCTCTCTCTAGTCAGAGAAAGCTCTGTTTATGTATAAAGCTGTGAGTAGTTGAGAGGTAAAGTTTTTACCTCACAGCACAAGGTTCCTAGGTACAAATCCCTGCAGGAACCAATCCTGTGTTGTTGTTTTCTCTTTATCAATGCACAGACCTCATTGAGGTTTCTTTTTTATTTATTTGCACTGTTTGACTAATTACTAGGAAGTACAGAGGACGGGAGTGGAATGACAGCACCTGGGGTTTGAACACTCAGTAGCTGCCTGAGAGGAGAGGTGATGTCTGAGCATGTGCGACCAGGACTGAGAAGCTCTCAGCCCTGGTCGTATCCCCTGGAGATGAGCTGTAAACAATGGATCACTAAAGGAGCCGCTAAAACAAAAACGGTGCAGAATTTCTAATAATGCTGAATGGTGAAAATGTTTGTTAATTCATTTGCAAGTTTCCCATATCAATTTTACTTCGTAGCAAAACCCCTTTAAGGGACTAATTCAGTAACTTATCAAACCATCAAGGATATTTTGTCACCTTTCATTGTGTCTTCCCTATTCTAACTACTTGGAATATATTTTTCTTTTCATGAGTAATGTATTTGAGTCGCTTGTGAATTGTGTTATTCTGTATGAGAAGAAAATCTCACGTGACTTTTTTTTTTTCAGTTTTGTGAATTTTTTGGTGATTTTTCTGCCACGGGAACATATCGCATGGTAGCCTTAGCTCTTCCACCCCTAAAGAGAGCATTAATAGCATCTGCCTGCCATGGTGTGAGGCGGTGATCACAGAAGTGATTCCACATGGCAAGGCTTTCAGCTCTGTCCTCACAAGGCTTTGTTTCCAGTACATTACCTCACAGAAAGTCGTCTTCTAGAGCTCTGGAAAGATTGAGGAGCAATGTTTTCATTTATGAGCGGCTTCACTGCTCTTCTAATAAATTTGACAACTCTAATTGAAATCATACCATTGTACATGAATTGTGGCCATGATGAAAATTACATTCCTTCCCAGATCGTTTTATACTTCTTTTATTATTGTGTTTGTTACCAGCGATAAACTCCGCTGTCAGCCAGTAGCCATACAGGGCTATTTATGACCGGGGCAGACAACAGTAATAAAAGAAGTATCTTGCTATTGGCCTGAACAAATAATGGGTATTACATTATACCATATTACATTACAGTACGGGTGTCAATCTCCTTTTCACATCAGCAAAGAGCAATTAGAGGGCTATGGAGGGTGGGTAGGGTACTTGGGTAGGGCTGTTACAGCTGTGCCACCACCTGTGAGTTGCTGAACAGAGTGATTAAAAGTGAAAACCAGTGCTCCAAATCCAAGATGCCGCCAATTCCTGTGCTGGCACCACCATTTCTGTCAAACGTTGGCTGCATCCTCTGGGGAAAAAGGAGAGTTGGTCCTTCTGTGTCCGGATCTTGTCCATCCTTGCTCTGTCGAGGCTCTCACGGGCCACATTAAATGACGTGGTGACCCAGATTCAGTCCGCGGGACACGTGCATTGCAGTATTAGGCCATGTTCACACGGCTTATTTCGGGACGTATTTACGGACGTATTTACGTCCGCAAATACGTCCCGAAATACGTTTCAAATAATGAACAATTAGATTAGCATTGATTCCAATGTAAAATATGCCTCATCATTCACACAAGGCGTATTTTCGCGACGTATATGCGGGCGTAAATACGTCCATAAATACGATCGTAAAATTAAGTCCCCTGTCACTTATTGAGGCGTATTTTGCAACATAAATCCCCATAGTAAAGAATGGGGAATGCATTTACGACGCGAAATACACGCCACACTTTGTGACACGTATTTGAAACGTATTTCGGGACGTATTTGCAAACGTAAATACGTCCGTAAATACGCCCTGAAATAAGCCGTGTGAACATAGCCTAAGAGTAGAACTTACCTAATGGAAATTTTTTTTCACTATAAATAAAATATTGCTCTGTTAGGGTATGTTCAAACGGTGTATTTGCAGGGCATACTTCGGCGCGTAATTGCGCTAAAGTATGCCCCGCAAATACGGTAAAATCATAGCACTCATTGAGAGCTATGTAAAACACTTGTATTTCCTTTGTATTTTTGTGTGCCCGTGAAAAGAAGTGACGTTGTGAACGTGCCAAGAAATACCAAACTAATAGGAGGCAGAGCCATTGCGTTGTTGAATGTACACACTGGCCAGCTTGTACTTGCAACAGCAAGCGTATTGTAGTGCGTACCCCCAATAAGCCATGTGGACATAAAGACTAAAATCCTACAACTGGTCTACAATGAAGGGAAAAGCTTAAATGGCTTCATAGACATATATAAATAACAAAGATAGGGCTAATTCAAGTTTCCTTCCTGCCCCTCCCTGCATAGGTAACAGAACTTGCCCACAATATTCCCCCATAGAAGTCAATGAGTCGGCATCAGACTACGGCTGCACCCAAAATCAAATACAGAAAACAGAATTTAAAAAAATTTGCAATCAGAAAATAAAACCCAGTAAGACAAAACGAGAAGATATCAGTATCTGAGTCCAAGTGGAGTCTTCTGCAGTAAATCCCTTCATTACAAGGTGCTGTGGTTGTCTTCATCTTGGACTAATGCAGGTGACACAGGCACAAGCCCTTGCTCATGGAGTATATTATGTTTTAGCTTAACAGTTTTGGACACATTTCAGTTGCTGATAATTTTATACATTTTTTCCATCCTAGGCAAACGCGGAAATATCGAGATGCAGAACAAGAAAGAGACCGGATTCTCCTCAAGTCCCTAATCAGAGTTTGGAAAGAGCTAAAGTCTCTGCGCGACTTTCAGAAGTTCACCAACACCCCAGTGAAACTCTACTTGCGAAAGTAGGTAGTAATGACGTGTGATCCAACTCTAGACAAGGCACACTTTACATGGAGGTTTGACTGAAAGGAATAGGGCATAAGGATGATGGAGAAAAGTGTGTGTCTATGTAACGTGATGACAAGTACAGCCACCACAAGGGACATGCAGAAATATAGGGAGAGAGCAGTCCTGGTCTGGAAGCTATTGGAATGACTTCAAAATAACTTAAATGCTTAAAGGGGTTGTCTCCCTTCAAGGATTGCTTTTTATGTTAAAGATCTTGCAAAAACAAGTCACTTTGCAATATGTGTCCATTAACAGTGTCCTACCTATTCCTAGATAACCCCTCTTGTATGGGCTGCATCAGCTCCTCAGGTCGCTATAGCTACAGACTTGTTTAAACCCTCATGATAGGCTGCCAGTACTGGTTGCTATAGCTACAGACTTGTTCAATCTCTCCTAATAGGCTGCCAGTGCTGGTCGCTATAGCTACAGACCTGTTAAATCTCTCCTGATAGGCTGCCAGCACTGGTTGCTATAGCTACAGACCTGTTTGATCTCTCCTGATAGGCTGCCAGTGCTGGTTGATATAGCTACAGGCCTGGCTTGTACTGCAGTCTATTAGAAGCCAATAAACATGCCCCTGAATTCAAAATTAAAACAGGACTGAGGTAAGATGAATCAATGTAGTGAGACAACCCCTTTAAATAGGTTCATCTAACCTTACTGCATACACTGCTGATGTGTAACAACAGGTCTATTTACAGCTCACTCTGCCATAGGCGCTAAGACGGAATATTCACCATTAAAGGCACTGGTTCTCTCATTTGTGGGTGACCTAAACAATAATTTTAATGCGAGAAAAGATCACTGGTGATAAAGAACATTATTACTCACCATTGATATTCATCCATTATGCTGCCGTGTTGTAAGCACAATCCGTAAATCTGGAGATCTGTAAATAATATCACCATGTGGTCTTTAGCTTTCCCCCTTGCCTATTACTGATTCCCCTGTGTCCTGTATCACCTCTCTTAGTGGCTGTTCAACAATGTTTTCGCTACCATTCACTGAATCCGTCAGGATTTTAGACAAATACTGCGGCAGAGTCATAGAGAACAGTAAAGCAGACATAGGGCCTTATGTATGAAAACTGTGCAGTAGTAAAACTTTCTTTGTTGCCCATAGCAGCCAATCAGAGATCATGGCACATTAAGAGATCATGGCAGCCAATCAGAGATCATGGCAGCCAATCAGAGATCATGGCAGCCAATCAGAGATCATGGCAACTCCACTTTAATTTTCCCAGAGCACTATATGAAATCGAAGCTTAGCTCTGGTTGGTTGCTATGGGCTCTGGTTTCTATGGGCAACAAAGAAAGTCTTACTGCTTAACCATTTTCATACATAAGGCCCTTAATCTTTGTTCCCTGTTTGCTGTATTTGCTGAACTTAGAAGCTTTCTGTGCTGGACACAATAGTGTATCCATTACGTAAACATAGTGCAAATAAAACTATGTTTGGTTTACTTTTCTCTATAGCTCCACCCTGGTATCTGTCAGGATACTGTTTCTACATGTCATCCTGATATATACAGTGAACAGAAACAAAAAAATTGTATGTAGCTGTGTGAACAAATCAGTCATGTGACCACCACACAGGTCATGTGACAGTGGTTTCCAGGTAACAGTAGTGTATGGAGGAGCAGAACTTCTCCAGTATTACTACCTCCAACAGCATCTTACCATGTGACCACCACACAGGTCATGTGACCCTGGTATCCTGGTAACAGTAGTGTATGGAGGAGAAGAACTTCTCCAATATTACTACCTCCAACAGTGTCCTATCATGTGACCACCACACAGGTCATGTGACCCTGGTATCTAGGTAACAGTAGTGTATGGAGGAGAAGAACTTCTCCAATATTACTACCTCCTGCAGTGTCTTATCATGTGACCACATGCCCTGTTTCCCCAAAAATAAGACATCCCCGAAAATAAGACATAGTGCCTAAAAAGAAGTCTTAGCCCGTCTTTAGAAGCAAAAATTAATATAAGACACTGTCTTATTTTCAGGGACACAGGGTAGGTCATGTGACCCCTGGTATCCAGGTAACAGTAGAGTATAGAGGAGCAGAACTTCTCCAGTATTATTACCTCCAGCAGCGTCTTATCGTGTCTGTGGAGAAACTGCTCACAAATTCTTCTCTTGTCTCTTTTTTAACATTTGACATCCCCTACACAGAGAGACAGCAGTTATACAAGTAACAGCAGACAGTAAAGATGTTGCTGGAATAACAATATTGATAATAATTATACCACCATTAGATGCCACGGTAACTCTGCTACTAACTGAATGCCAAGAAGTCACGTGACTGACACTGTTTATCGTCACGTCTGGCTTTGGAGACCACCACTATGGACAGGATATCAGATACATATATGTTACAAAATTGTATGATTTTCTATGATATACATAATGAATAAAAACAACATGAAGTGAACAACTCCTTTAAGTGACTTACCTGTAAGTTATTACATTGCTATGACTAATAACATTCCGTTGTTTAGAGGTTTTACTTGAAGCTCTTAGGCCTTCATGCACACTCTGTAACATGGCCCCCATCTACCATGTGCCATTAATTGTTATGGGCAGAGGGGTCTCTGAGCCCTGTCAGGCACGACAGCTACTTGTAGAACTACTATAAGTAAAGCTGGTAAGAAATACAAGACCATTGCCTTATTTGTCCTCCCTTTAATGAAATTGCGCATAGTGTATGTGGTTAAGTGACACCCACATGGAAAAGGCCTTTGTATTCCAGAATATATAGGAATTTAGCAAAGAGCACCATATGTTGGATGACTTGTGCCAGTACTGTTTCCACATACATACTTATATATTGTGATGCATTGAGGTTTCTCCATGTGTTGAACATAACAACTCCTAGATGTTACATATCAAGAGAGCTCAAATGCTTGAGGCAAAGTTTCCATACTGTGTGGCCATCTGCGTGAAATAAACCTTCCACCATTGTCGGCAGACATGTACTAGAGTTGAACAGAGCTCAGGATTTAATTTTTCGATAGATTGAAATGATTGTATCTTTTTAAGATTTTGCCAACATTTTCTCACAATTTGGTATACTGTTCTGCCAAGATGGCTGTTTCAGATCTTCATCTTTAAAAACCATGTCCCAAACATGTGCAGAACATGTGTGCCAAGCAGTGAATAAAAGGGACACTTGGCGCAATAAAATTCTCATAAAATGTACATAAAATCTAGATATTAAAAGATGTTTTGACCTTAGGGAAGAAGTTAAAAGGAAAGTCGATGAAGAAGTGTCTGAAGCCGAAATTCGAGCCGAAATAGATGAGCTAATGGAAGAACATATGGAAGAGTATGAGAAGAACTTGAAGCAATACAGACATGACCTTCAGCAATGGAAAGCATGGAAAAGGGCACAGGTAGAAAAGCCAAGCGTTTAATCCCATGGACGGGAGGTGCACAGCTTTTTCTGGTTTCGATGGCCGTATGGTCAGATTGTATGAATTGCAGGGCCACAATTCTAAAGAGATGTATTTAAGACATAGCAAGAAAATATATGCTATGCACATCAAAAGAGAAGAGGAGCACCACATCTAAGCTCCTCATTGGAGCCATTTTCAAGCAAATGAGAAGCTAAGATGTTTCTGGTTCAGATATAGATGATTAAATACTGGAGTTTGAAGATATTATGCTGGTTTTTCTCTTCTTTTGGATTGTTTATTCATTGGAGATCTCAGTCCGGTCTACGAAGATTTGCACACAGAATCATATTAGTGATTATATTGTGCTGCTCTCATTTTGTATTTGTTTTGCCATATCTATTAGATGGGGCTTCCATTCAGGACTGGGACAAGGTATTCTGGTGCCTTAGGCGAATAAGACAGACATATAACGCCCCCTCAATGGAAAATGTATCCCACTCTACACCTCCTAGCGCCACCATTTCTGCTTGTGGTGAAGTGGTGCCCTAGGCGATCACCTATTTGTCGTCCCAACCCTGCTCTCATTTATTGGAAGAATGAGGTCCTGTCCTTCAATGTTCATCACTTTAGAGAAGAGCAGACAAGACAGCTGTATGCTGATATTTCCTTTGTAGTTTAAGGGAGTTAGTTAAGAGATCACAGAAAGCCAAGTTTAAGAAATGTGGAAACCAATAAATTATGCAGTCGCGATGACTTCTACAAGTAGTCACAGACAAAATGATCCCATCTTTATAAAACATAACTTTTTTTTGTTATGAATGTAGATAGAAATAGTCTAAAGTAAATCCCTACTAAACCCTATACCGAGTCTCCTACCTTGACATCGCAACCCCACTCAATGCCCTCTTCTTAGATACCGTAATATTACACCAGAACAATAGTGAGCGATGCAAAACCGAAAATATTACTAGTCCAAAATAACAAATAATGTAAGAGTAACTCAAAACACACAATGATAGGTCCTAAATTAAATGCAGGCTACTATTTTCTTTAGTTATTACTCTTATTACATCTTTATTATCAATCTTATTAGTCCAATGCGGTTTCCCCTAATACAGGTTCATCATGGAGCAATGATAACATATAGCCTAAATATGATCTTACAACCTCAAAAAAGACCATTAAAGAAAGTGTTGAATAAGGAATAGTCACAATAAAAACCGAGATAATCAAGAAAGTTGAAATAGAATTTTATAACCCAACATGTGCTAATGAGGAAATGAAACAACAAGTAATGCCAAAAGTTGATTCACCGGTTTTCTGAATAAAAATAAATGATAATAACTAACAATCCATAATGGCAAAAAGCTGAACCACTCCTGTCCCTTGGACTTTCTGGATAACTGGCTACGTGTGATAGCAACATGTCACGTTATACAGTGATGTTGCAATGTCATCCTGATATGTTTTATAAAGAAAGGTATATTTTGTCTGTGACTACTTGAGTTTCTAAAATAAGTGACTTTTATAACGCCCAAAAACTACAACGAACTTGTTCATGTTCCCCCTTTGTATGCTGACCACCCTCTACTCTGCCATGGAAGCTTCATTTCAGCTTCCAGACTGATATCAAAACTCGAAGGAAATGAGATGGGAGTCTCTTTCCAGCCTCGTAGTCTTGTATTGTCAGACACAGACAAGAACAGGAAAGAACAGCAGACTATGGAGTGGGCACTACTCCCTGCTTTATACAATATTATATTAGGATATAATTTATTGTGCAATTATTCTCTCTGTATTTATGCTATAAATTATTCTGAACCAGATTTCTGTCTTATCGAACTTCATCATCCTGAGTTTGTTCTTTAGTACTCCTGCTTCCCTCTTACTTTTTTATTTTAAATATTTTTATTCAAATATTTTTTCATATTTTAAAAACAAAAAAAACTCAAACAAAGAAAACCCCTGCCCCTCCCCCTATTTACAAAAACATTGATGTATAAGTGCAAGAATAAAAATATAGGAACCATATTTCTGACCGACAATATTACAGCACATTTTGTCTGAATTATGGCATGTCGGAAGTACATAGTTAGCCAGGACAATTGATTCCAAATAAAAGAGAGGTACAGAAAAGCAGTAGTACATAGATAGGGAGAACATTAGTAAATGCCTAATCTATAGCGTGCAAACTCTCTAGATGCTAGTCTGGAATCGTCTATCCAGGATGCCCATAATTTCTCAAATTTGGGAATAGACCCTCTCTGTGCAAAATTTTTCCTTTCTATGCAAAAGGACCAGTTGATTTTATAAACATATTCCCCAACTGTTGGACCCCTACCATCTTGCCAGTGTTGTGTTATTAATTTCCTTGAAAGATATAACAGACATACTACTGCTGTCTTTTCCAAGGAGGTAATATTGAGGTCTTCCACATAGCCTAGATGTGATTAAGTAACATTAGTGTGATATGCTTCCCTTTTACTTACTCATCCATTGACCCAACGAGAAGATCCCTTCATTCACCTTTATCTGTGGATCTCTGTTTTTCATTGTGCTTTGTAAGCTTAAACATATCATCTGTACACAGAAAATGAAGAATAAAAAGAAAAAGGAGGGTGTGGAAGATGATGATGAGGCAGATGGTGGATATGTTGGAGAAGAACCCACCAAACCCTTTCCTCCTGCTCTGGTGGACAGACAAGAGATAGAAGTACAGGTTCGTGACAAAGCAGCTAACATCCGGAGACGACCTGGAGAACCCATTCTGCATCCTGAATTGAGCCTTTCTGGAGATGTCACCCCTAACAACATGTGTCCAAGGTAATGTGTGCACTGACCACAAGCTGGTGATAAATATTGGATTAAAAGCAGAACACCTTGGCTGACTTAATTCAAGACTACCTCTTGCTCTTAGTTACAGCAGTGTGATGTGATTTTAATAAAATGAAATCATGACATAGTTCTATACAATCCTATAGTCAGGCAAGTCCAAGATTTGACCCAAGGAAGAGACAGCATGGCTTCAGCTGGACTTATAGCTTGGTTTACCCTTGATAAATGTGTTACTTCCATCTCGTATGTAATATTCGGATCCAGTGGTGCTCTTATCACTTCCGATGCTGCCTGGTTGTTTCAGACAAGCATCCGTTTGTTAAAGCTCCTGTTCTATGAGTTAACGGGTGAAACAACTATAGGAATCAAGCATTAGCAGTGTGCTAACTTATAGGATTCCTGCTGGGCTCATATTTGGGAAGAAGACCCAGATCACATGCTAACAATATTATTTAGTTTGTCTCCAGATAAAAATAAAAACTTGACTAGTTCACCATGCATGAATTGGCTGGCAGAGTGTGGTACATGACTTGGTATTAGTAACTACATGTAGGTGTCCAGGAAGTGGACCTTAGATTATGGCCTGTAAAGTGTAGTTCTGTAGTGATATTGATGAGGCAGGTGGTAGTTAACTTCTCCTCCTACTTGGGTTTGTATAACCTATATCTAGCAGCCCGGGATATTTCTGATTGGAAAGGAACATTATGGGAAGAGAATCAAACTGTCCAGTGCCATCTATTAGATGTAGCAGTCAAGTCGCATGTGACTCACTGAGCCTTGCAATGTGAAGGGGATTCACGCCATGCTAGTTTTGTTCATCTTCAGACAGCACTTTCTGGGTGTTTTCCCCCTGTCAATGCCATGACAGATTTTACAAACTTGTGTAGCATTTGTATTCCTCAAAAAACACAGAAACAAGGCCATACTCACAGCTCAAAGGCTGGACTGAAACTGAACCCAGTAAAGAGGCAACACTGGCCCCTATGCTACTTGGGAAAGATAAACAGGTGCAGCTGATTGCTGAGCAGTAGCTCACATACCCCACCACTAGGTGTTTTTTTTTTCTGTAGCATTTTTATTCTATGCACTTAGACCTCTAACTTGAAATGTTTTCTCATCTTATGAAATCTGTAATGATATTTTTTAGTTTTTAATTATATGCTCCCTTCCCCCATTGCAGGGTAGAAGTATTGAGACGTGAAGATCTACAAAGACACTCATTGTTCATCAAGATTCTTTTCAACAACAAAGAGGTGTCCAGGACCGTGACAAACCGCTTGGGGTCAGACTTCAGAGTCCATCTTGGACAGATCTTTAATTTACAGATTTATAACTGGCCGGAGAGCATAAAGCTACAGGTACTGATGACTGAGTAGTCTCATAAAACTTAGTTCTTTCACATGGGCACTCAATCCTCAATTCAGCATCTATGATTGGTACATAGAATACCTATAGGATTAGAACATTTCTAGTGCTACCATCTTCTTGATGACTAATCAATCAGCACCAGCTTATCGGGAGGAGTTTCAGTAACAGAAAATGTGTAATCATTTATAATTAAGTTGTGCTACCCTTTATAACACAATATTTTATTGCCACTGTAATGACACTATACAGAATTATTTAATTTCTTCATTGAAGAATATCTTGAACTTGTTGACAACCTAAAAATCCAAATGTATTGTTTTATGGGACAGTTGATTGTCAAGTCAGTCAGTGCGTTTTAATACAAGAAACCTTCATACAATTTTGAAACTTTTTATAAATGTTCATTAAGTACACAATCCTCTCTTTTAGATCTATGAAACCGTGGGACACGGTGGTAGCACTCTACTGGCTGAGGTTTTTGTGCCTATTCCGGAGACCACTGTATTAACAGGCAGAGCCCCAGTGGAGGAGATTGAGTTTAGCAGTAACCAGAGGGTCATGTATGATCATGAAGGAGTTGGCAGTGGTAAGGGATTCTTATTTATGTCTCTTTTTTTTTATGTTCTGTTCCAAGACATTATTGAAGTTGCTATTTTATGTTTTGTCTTGAAGACCATGTACTCTGGATTTTTTATGTCATACTGAGTCTTTGCAATTGATCTTATGGCCCTCTCTTTGATTAGACTGGATGGTGAGATGCATCTTGATTTATGTAGACATAACCTAGTGTGTATCTACCATAGTGACGAATTCTGCAGCTGTTATTGGGACCCCAAGCACTTTGGCTGCATCCCTTAGGTTGGTTTTGTGGTTGTAGAATAGGTTTTGTTATCAGGGTCAGTTAAACTGTTGTTGGTCCGAAGCTAAAGTTTGATCATATTTTGACTAGGTGAAACCAGCCTTCTTTAAAGGATGGTGCAGGACCCTGCAGGATTCTGCTTTATATGAGTTTTAAAACATTCACAAATAAGAATGAGTAAAATTAAACCAAAGTTCATGTAAAGGAAACACACAGAGAATACTCGGATACAAAACCAAACTTGTGCTACCTTATACCTCCTACCAGAACAGATGACATAAGACAGATTTTTGATGGGCGAAGGTCCATTACAGCTTTATTAATTAGCTCAACCATAGGGTTAATCATAATGGCTTTAAACAGAACACCACCTTGTCTCGCCTTGGTATGCCTGTCGCTGGACTCTCTGCGAGCAAGTCTGCCCTTCAGGTTGTTTCATCACCTCTTGATTGATAACAGGAAAAACTTCCAGAACACTGACAAAAATAAGAACAGTGAACAACAGTAAATTGGAATAATGTAAGCACCCAAACCTACTAACTCCCACAACCAACCCATTATGCATTAGGGAGGCAGGGTAGGAAACCTTTCTCCAGAACTTACAGAGGGGAAAAGGAGGAGGCCAGCCAGTGGATGGGATAAAATAACATCTGACCCAGTAGGTAGGAGGTATTCTAAGAAGGATTAACCATTTCCCAGTCTACAGCCAGAGGTAGGGGTGGGGGCCAGGAGGCCAGATGGCATGGGGTGTAGGATACAAATAGAACAGACCACAGTGAAGAGAAGCTTAAACCCTTGTTGTTCCCAGCTTCCACAGTCCCCACAAGTCCATGCACACCCTCCCAACATGGCTGGGTAGGCTTCAAATCAAATATCAAGTCTTCCTTTTGCAGGTGGTTCAATGTAGTTGGTAACCAGGCTTGGTTATTTCCTACCCTGAGAAGAAGAAAATCTAAAGGACACAACTCCTTTATCCAAAATAATATTTTCAAGAATCCGCCTTGCATGCATATAAATGTGTTACTGCTTGGTACAATTCAACAAAACTGTTACTGCTTATTACCGTTTTTTTCGGACTATAAGGCGCACCGGATTATAAGGCGCATTATCAATGAGCGCCTGTTAAGTCTTCTTGGTTCATATATAAGGCGCACCGGATTATAAAGCGCACCGGACTATAAGGCGCGGCACATTAAATGAAACAAAGCTCAGAACGCAAGCCAAGCTTCATTCAACACTTTCACAATAACTCTCAACTTGTAAAGTTGTAACAAAAGTCAATACATGTACATATTTCCGTGCCGTATCGCGAAATACGTGTCACACTTAGTGAAGCTTATTTGCAACTGATTTGCAACTGATTTCGGAACGTATTTACATCGGAAATCCGACGTGAATCGGTTCTGAAATCAGCTACGTGAACATAGCCTTAGTGACACTTATTTGCAACTGATTTGTAACGGAATTCGGAACGTATTTACGATCGAAAATCAGTTACAAATAAGTGTCACTAAATTAGCTGTAAATACGTTCTGAACAAAACCCAAGTGAAGAATTGATTCATATATAAGGCGCATCGGACTATAAGGCGCACTTTCGATTTCTGAGAAAATCATAGGCTTTTATGTGCGCCTTATAGTCCGAAAAATACGGTAGTAGTCACTACATGTAAGTCCCCAGGTTTCACAGGTTGTAAATACGTAGCCATACAGTCTTGGGAGTCATATTCATTTTTTTTTTTTTTTTTCCTAGAAACAATACCTGTGTGACCACCAATAGAGCACACAGATGTACCAATTGGGATCCATGTTATAGCGGTGTATAAAATGGAGCTATAATATGGCCTAAATGACCCTTTAGTTTACCCTTTTCTATAGCAATCTGTAGACTTCCTACACCACCACCCTCTACCTTAATCACAAAATAGTAAAACAGAAGTGAAGGTGGCTCAGGTTTCCTTTTGTAATCTAAGGGCAACATATCAGAAAACTGGCGTTTTCCATGCCAGTTTTAGGCGCATTAAATCAGTGTAAAGTGCGCCGGAAAGTCCGATCCTTTCATAAAACTGGCATCAGGTATACCTTGCATAGAAAACTTAATGCGCCTAAAAAGGGCGCAGTGCGCAACTCGCGGCGCATAGCATATCATTAGTAGTATATGTAATGCGCCTCAATAGGCACATTGCGCGACGGGGCCGCACAGCGCACCATATTTAGGTGCATTACAAAGTGTCGTACTCCACGTATAATGCACCTAGTTTTGGTGTACGACAGTCCATTTACAACAAGAATATGGCGTCAAAAGTGGTTTTGGTGCAAAATAGACCAAAAAAACTGGCGTTGGCATGTTGGGAAATGTTGCCCTAAGTGTCCAAATTATTCTACTTACAGTGGTCATATTAAAGCACAACAGTCAAAATCTTTACATATAACATCCTGATATCATCATAATTTGTGCAGAAGGTTTTCCCACCAAAATGTGACAACTCTGATTAGTGTTGAACTAGAGATTCCAGAATCAGACCTTTGTTGGCGAGCAGGAGGTACAGCTGGGCAGCCTACCAAGTAGTTTAATGAGTAACACAATCTAGTGTCTGTTTGCAATCAGTTATCTATATATATGTAAGAAATACTTACAAAGAACAATGTATCAACAGAAAATGTATTGTAAAGGAATCTGTAAGGTCAATGAGTGGATTCTTTCACCAAAATAACATGAATTCCATTTGAGCAATAATGACTAAATGGATGTAAAGCCCAGCATCATGCATCTATTGATCTGCGAGTGTCTCATGAATGGTACTTTTTATCCAACATAGTAGTGTTAGATACAATTGGTGACATGTATGTACGGGGCTGCGCCAGTAATCTGGCGTTCTTTCAGCCCAAAAACTGGCGCAGCCCTGTGCATTCGATGTATGAGCAGGCGCACTCCAAAATTAGATGTATTATAAAGCACACGCGGCACTTTGTAATGCGCCTAAGATGTGGGGGCATTTCTGGAGGCGTGTCACATTACAACCATAGAGTTCTACATATTTATGACTTTAGACTGCAAATCCAGGCGCATTACTGCTGGAACAGGTGGTTTACCTGAGCCTGAATTGTCGCTTTGTAGCTAGAAGGCGCTAAATCTATGATCTGCAGTAGAACAGGTTCATAGATTCAGGCACATTCTACGCTGCTGATGCGCACAATAAAATTGGCACCTGGGCACCAAAAATCATACTTGTCGCCCAAAGTGTCTGTACTCAGCAGGAGTCTGAACACAAAGCACTGGCACCAAAGTAGTAATAAACGAGAAAGTGTTGTGGAGTAAATACTGGCACAGTATTGAAATGATCGAATCCACTCCAATTATAACAGCAACAACCTCCAACATCTTTTTACTCCTTTTCCATTTTTCTATCCATCTGAGAGTTGTGGCTAAGCGTTCCCTCACCCATTGTTTTTCTAGCACCATACCTAAATACACTGGCCAAGGCAGAGAGCCATATTGGCGCCCGATATTGGTGCCCACACAGGGCACATGCCCCTTCCTTCTTAAATGGGTTGTCTCACCATGCTGTTTCACAGAGCAAGACCGTTTCAAACTCCCATTTCCTGGTTAAGCTGTTGGTGGTTCTATAGCAGTGATTGACACGTCAGCCATGCTATTCCTAGCTATTCCTGTTACAGAGATATGAGTGCTAGAGGTTTATATTCTCAAGACTACAGAGCTCAAAGTATAAAATTGTCATTAACTTGTGTAAAAAAAGCTCCAAAGAGAAGGGTCAGCAGGGGGTGATTCAGTATGGTCAGATGGCAGCTTGTGGAACAATCAGAAAATAGAGCAGGGAGAGGTGGTCAGTATTACATTAAAAATGCGATAAAAATTAAATATAACTGACAAAAGAATTGGGGCTTACTTGCTGATCCTTAGGCAGGTCAGAAACTATTTACCAATAGGATTCGGAGAAGCCACAATGCCATAAAGGAGGGTTCTTTGAATCCTACTGGGAATTTGTTTCTGACCTGCCTGGGGATCAGCAAGAATTTCTCAGTTACCCAGAGAAACGTTTGTACATAAACAGTAGATAAAATCATCATTATCTCCTGAACTAAGCAAAATCAAAACAGCAATGTATATGGTAATAGTCTTAATTTATCTTTTCCTACATGTTAAAAATGTGGTGGAAAACCCCCCAAAGGCACGAAAAAAACTTTTAAAGAAAATAGGTTACTCTGCATGTTCAACGGATTGTGTTAAACCTCATCAGCGAGCTTGAAGTCCTCAGAACAAGCCCTTTCGCCCTTGTTGGTCTTTTCAGTCTTTTGGGATTTGGAAAATTTTTTGAACATTTATTTTGATTATTGTTTCCAGGTTATGGTGCAGTTTGGGCCAAAATTTTTGTTTGCTTTAAAACCATATTTATTTTTGGTTTAAAAGACCCCGCGGTTTCCCCAAAAATTTTTTCTCCCGGGACCGGGTTTTATTTCAAAAGCAATTTTTTCCCCGGCCCGTGGGGGGGGTGGAGTTATTGGGGGGCGGGGGTTTATTTTTGGGGGGGGGTTTTTGGGGCTGTTTTGGAAAACACACACACAAAAAAAAAACCCAAAAAAGTGATTTCTGTGTATTTTTTGGGGGGATCGTTTTTGGGGGTTTCCGTATTTTTTTTAAAATGGAGACTGATTGTCAGCTCTGTGGGGGGGGGCACTTTTATTTTAATTTTTGGTGATCCCCCAAGCTTTACAATTTAGGGCTTTCGTAAAAATTTATAAACTTTGTGGGGTCAAAATTCTTTTACATTAAAATTTTTTGGGATACCCTATTTTAAAAAGCTCTGTCCCTTAAATTATAGGATTTTATGCCCACTGTTTTTTTTTTTAAAAAAAATTTTAGCCCCAGTAGGATGTGAACCCTTTGGGTTTGGGGGGCCCCCCAGTAGTGGTAAAAGAAAAATGCGCCCCCGTATTTGATATTGATTGATTGCTGCCCAGTAGTGTTTTTGTTTCATATCTGCCCCAAATGTGAAAATCATAGCTTTCCCCCAGTAGTGTAGTTATTCTTTGCTGCCCCCAGTGTGTTTGGGGATTTGTAGGGTGCCCCAAATAGTTTATTTCATAGCTTTCCCAGTTTGGAAACATAGCTCTCGTATTTTTAAAGACAAAATAGCTGCCCCCGTAGTGATAGTGATTCATAGCTGCCCCAGTAGTGATAGTGATAATAGCTTTCCCCCCTAGGGATTTGACAATAGCTGCCCCTGTGTGTAATTGGGCAAATAGCTGCCCCCGTGGGTTTTTTGCACATAGCTGCCCTGGAGTGTTTTTGGGCACTAAACTGCCCCCCCTTGTGTTTTTGACACATTTGCTGCCCCTTTTAAATGATGACAAAAAGCTGCCCCCTGTTGTGATAACCTTTTTTTGACCCCCGTGTGATAATGATACTTTGCTTTCCCCCCGTAAATGGGTAATGGGTACATAGCTGCCCCCTTTTAGTGTTTAATTTATACCATAGCGCCCCCGTAGGTGATAATGACACCCAAAACTGCCCCAGTAGTGATTGTTATACTTTGCTGCCCCCCCGTAGGGATGCATAGCCCGCCCCGTAGTGATAATAAACATGCTGCCCCTGTAGTGACATAGCTGAACTGTGTGATAATTTCCCATAGCTGCCCCCGGGAGGTGATAATGCAACATAGCTGCCCCGTAGTGATAATGCCACTTTGTGCCCCCGTGTGAAATGACACATAGGGTGCCCCAGTGTGATACATAGCTGCCCAGTAGTTGATAAATAGCTGCCCCCAGTAGTGATTCCTAGCTGCCCCCCGTTGTTTATAGTTTATACATAGCAGCTCCAGTAGTGATAGTGAACATAGAAACTCCGTTTGGGTAGTGATACATTTGAGCCCCAAATAGTGATACATAGGTTTCCCCCCCTAGTGATTTGTGATACATAGCTGCCCCCCGTAGTGAAGTGATACATTTGCTGCCCCCCGTATGTTTTTTGCCCATAATGATACATAGCTGCCCCAGTAGTGATAAT